>QRFJ01004743.1:0-97705 GCA_006176705.1 Cocos nucifera | reverse complement strand
ATGTGTATCTTATGAGACATAAGTCTGAAGCTTTTGAAAAGTTCAAAGAATTCAGACATGAAGTAGAAAAACAAACTGGAAAACCCATTAAGGTTCTTCGATCAGATCGAGGAGGTGAATACCTTAGCCGGAAATTCCTAGACTATCTTAAGGAAAATGGCATAGTCTCTCAATGGACTCCACCAGGAACACCTCAACTCAATGGGGTTTCAGAACGGAGAAATCGGACTCTATTGGATATGGTTCGATCCATGATGAGCTTCACAGACCTCCCTGATTTCCTTTGGGGACATTCATTATTAACTTCAATCTATTTACTGAATAGGGTTTCCTCTAAAACCATTCCTACCACACCGTATGAGATATGGCACGGTAAGAAACCAAGTCTGAGTCATCTCAGAATTTGGGGTTGTCCGGCTTATGTCAAAAGACAACAAGCGGACAAGTTAGAGTTTAGGTCCTTTAGAGCTCGATTCATAGGATATCCTAAAGAGTCATTAGGATACTATTTCTACATTCCAGAAGACCACAATGTGATTGTGAGTCGACATGCCATATTTCTTGAAAAATAGTTTATTCAAGATAGTGGCATTGGAAAGCAGATTAAGCTTGATGAGAAAGTCTCACAAGTGGAAAGAGCTAAGGACCAAGTGGAACCAAATCAGGTTGAGCCAATAAGAACACTACCTCCTCCACCTCGTAGATCGGAAAGAGTTTCCCGTCCCCCTGAAAGATACTTAGGTATTATTTCAGAGGACGTAGAGGAAATGTTCCTCATAGGTAATGGTGCTCATGGTGATGATCCCAAAACCTACAACGAGGCGATATCAGATATCGACTCCGAGAAATGGCTTGAGGCAATGAAGTCAGAGATCGACTCGATGCACTCAAACCAAGTCTGGACCTTGGTAGATCCACCAGAAGGTATAGTACCTATTGGGTGTAAATGGATCTTCAAGAGAAAGATTGGTGCAGATGGGAATGTGGAGACATTCAAGGCTAGACTAGTGGCAAAAGGTTATAGTCAACGTGAAGGCATTGACTATCAGGATACCTTTTCCCCAGTAGCTATGCTAAAATCCATCCGCACATTGCTTGCCGTTGCAGCCTATTTCGATTATGAAATATGGCAAATGGACGTGAAAACGGCATTCCTTAAATGGATATCTTGAGGAAGATATCTATATGGAACAGCCGCTAGGTTTCACATCCAGTGATACTGATCACAAGGTTTGCAAGCTGCAAAGGTCCATATATGGACTTAAGCAAGCATCTCGGAGCTGGAACACTCGTTTCAATGATGTGATCAAAAAGTTTGGTTTCATCAAAAATGAAGAGGAACCATGTGTTTTCAAAAGGGTCAGTGGGAGCGCTGTTGTCTTCCTCGTATTGTACGTGGATGACATCCTCCTTATTGGGAATGATATTCCCATGTTGACATCAGTCAAGATGTGGTTGTCCAAGGAATTCTCCATGAAAGACCTAGGTGAAGCATCCTTTATTCTAGGAATTAAGGTCTATAGGGATAGACCGAATAGGATGCTAGGACTTTCACAGAAGATGTACATAGAGGAAGTACTAAAGAGGTTTAGTATGGAAAACTCTAAGAGGGGATTAATACCCTTCAGACATGGTATTCATCTTTCCAAGAAGATGTGCCCCAGCACACCTGAGGAAATAGAACGCATGAGCAAGATCCCTTATGCTTCTGCAATAGGGAGCCTCATGTATGCCATGCTATGTACACGACCTGATATAGCCCATGCTGTGAGTGTCACAAGCAGATATCAGTCAAATCCAGGTGAAGAACACTGGACTTCTGTGAAATGTATCCTTAAGTACTTGAGAAGAACTAAGGATATGATGTTGGTCTTTGGTAATGGAGAACTCCAAGTTCCAGGGATACACAGACTCGGATTTCATGTCCGATATAGATGATCGAAAGTCGACATCTGGAAGTCTGTTTGTGTGCAATGGTGGAGCTGTCAGCTGGAAGAGTTCCAAGCAAACTGTGATAGCAGATTCCACCATGGAAGCAGAATATATCGCTGCATCAGAGGCTGCGAAGGAAGCATTCTGGTACAAGAAGTTTGCTGCAGAAATTGGAGTAATGCCATCAGATGCCATTCCTCTATACTGCGACAACAATGGCGCCATAGCCCTTGCTAAGGAGCCGAGGTCTCACCAGAAATCCAAGCACATTGAGCGGCGATACCACCTCATCCGCGATTACCTTCGAGAAAGGGTTACGTCGAGGTCAAGAGAGTCAACTCCACAGATAATGTGGCAGACCCACTTACAAAGCCGTTGGGCCAGCAGAAGATCGAAGCCCACCTTGAGAAGATGGGACTTAGACTTGTAGCCAATTGGCTTTAGGACAAGTGGGAGATTGTTAGATATATGTGCCCTAGAAGCCAGAATTGGCTGACACTTGTAATACACTTCTAGGGGCAAAATTATAATTTTGACTATAATCAATAAAATGGGTTATTTTCTATCACATATGTGTATTTAGTGTCTGTGATACATCCTTTGAGTTAATGGTAATGATAATTCATATTTTCAAGAGTTGAAAATTTAAGACATGAATAATCATTATTAACTCATAAAATGCTCCCGACCATAGGATCATCACGAGGATGGTGATTGATCCGGAAGGTTGGTGTACAATCGCTTCTCTTTAGTAGATGAGTCTTGAGTCTACGGTGTGGAGACACCGGAGCGAGAGTACAGGTACTCGTTAGAGAACGAGGGCACTGAGCGTGACCACCTCGAGTAGTCATTAGGGAAGTCTACCTTCTCGTCAATGACTGACTCGATGCTGCAGTAGTGTGTCTGGTTCTTTGACCTGAGGATGCATCGGCAGTTCACCTTGAGGGTGTTATAGTTTGACTACACCATTACTCGGTCTCCTAGCCATATGGAACCCTGAGGTGTATGTTGGCTATAGCATGTTCATTGTAGGAACTGGATTGCATCAAGATGGAATCTATCTACCTCGGTGGTAGAGGAGCAGCCCTATGATGATCATGAGAATCAAGTCCAGAAGCCCATGGCCATGGTAGAGTGAAATAATAGAAAGAGTTTCTATTTAGATTTTCACATTGGACTCGAATCGAATGATTACATCATATGACAGAGACTAGGGTTTGACGAGTTCACCTTAACCCTAATCTGATCGGGGCTCAAGATAGAAGAACTTAATCACACAGGTAGCTGCACCAAGAGGTTCGCATTCAGCTCTGATGGGTTGCCACCATATACTGCTAGGTGTCACTGGTGGATTTTGGGAGCAATTAGAATGATTTAGATGATCGATCATTCTAGCTGTTCGAATCAGAAGAGTTCTGATCCATCGAAAGGAGTTTCGATGATGTCGATGATAGAGATCATGACATATCCCATTACCATACAGAACTGAACCTAACTGGGTCACACAAACAAGGGTTTGAATCTGGTGATCATCAATTGAACTGATCTAGTTCAATTGATCTGAATGAGATTCAATTAGGTTCAAGGAAATCGTGCTAGCACTCGATTGAACCTAACGTTCTTCTTTTACTATCATAAATAAGTTGTCCTGACTGAGCCAAAGGAGTTTGTGCTCAATCAGAGGCCTTCATATGGTCTGACTGGAGGTTGTCCAAGTCAGAAAAGGTTGTCTTATTTTGTAAGACATTACCTGCCATTTTTGGTCACCTGCCATTTCTTGTTCTTTGACTTTGGTCAAAAGTCTACCTTTGACTGGTCAAACGTTGACCATTGACCACTTTGACTTTTGAACACATGTCATGCACCTATTGGAGAGCTGGTGGGGGCCTGTCCCCCTGCCAGAACCTGGCAAGGAGAAGGGCGCACGCCAAGGGTGGCGTGAGCCCAAGTTAGGAGGCGCCTAGGAGTCCTTGTTGGACAAGGACTCCACCTCCCTTTTGGATTCCAATTAGAGTTCTACTAAGAATCCAAGTTTGACTGGTCTTAGGCGCCCTCTAAGGAGGAATCCAGGGGTCTCTATTCCCAACCAATCAGATTTAGATCTGATTTCACAAAGGGTTGTGATTGGTTGGAGAAGGAAGAGGAGTTGGATCACAAGAGGTCTATAAATAAGACCCTGCGCCCAACCCTAATTCTAAGTGAATTCAATGAGATTTCCCACGCCCCAAGGCTGCCTCTCCCCTCCTTCTCCATGCCATAGTCTCTTCTCCCCTTGCTCTCCACGTCCAAAAGTGTTTTGGACTTGGTTGGTGCGATTCAGATCAAGGAAAGGCGATCAAAAGCAAGAAGGCTGCGCTGCTGCAAAAGGACGACTGCAGATCTTCAAAAGAGTTTTGAAGATCCTCCAGATCAGATCCAGATCTGATTTTTGGAGGTGTGATAGAGAAGAAGAGGTTCTCCAGATCCAACCTGAGTGGATACCGGTAGAGGCCAGGCGCTTGCGTGGCTAAGATCCAGAACCTTTCGCTGCAATCAGGATCATCTACAGGGTAATAGGATTACCCAAATCAGGTAAATTGAATTTGATTTAATTTATCTTATTTTATTTTATTAAAATAATAAGAATCAGATCTGAAACATATCAAGATCTGATTGAGATCAAGAGAAAAAATTTTGAAATATATCTCTTGATCTAATCAGATCTGAACGAACCTGGACCAGAAAATCAGGATTTCCCTTCAACTCCTAGGAATAAAAAACTTGGTAACCATGGTGTGTGACACTCTCATTTCAGCAGAAAGAATCTTGGTCTCTAATTTATTCAAATTTCTTTCAAATTCTCTCCCCAAGATGGCTCTCTATCCTTCTTCTTTATGGGTTAGTTTCATTTTCTTGTAACCCTCACATAGTAATCATAGAATTTCCCCCAAGTGAACTAGATTAAGAGTAATCTCAATATCTTTAATAATAGATTTTACTATTTCATTGAAGTATGCCAAATTTAGGTAAAACTCTCTAACCAAATCAATATATGTAGCTTCTTTCAACTTGCAAAAGTAATCCCATCCTTGCTTTTTAATTTTTAACACAAATAAAAATCCTTTTTTCTCAAAGAAACTAATATCAACATTCTTTCCCAGTTCAACTTTTCTATCAGACAAAGGGACCTTACTTGGTGTAAGAGGAGACTGTGAAGATCATCTGGAGGCAGAGGTTGGACCAGGAGAGGGCTCTGGTGCTGTTCTTTTCTAGTGGGCTTCCTCCTTTAAGCAACGGACCGATTTTCTTCTTTGTGATAATTTCATCTTGGGTACAATTCCAACCAATAGAAGCCTTAATCCCACTTAAGAGTGTCAAGAAAAAGTGGAATGGAGAAGATTTGAGAAGAAGAGAAAGAGTTTTGAGGGAGATAGCTGACGGTGCATTTTAGGATAAGGGTTTGATAGGATTCTTCAAATTACCCAAATAGAAAGAAAGTAAGAAGAGATTTGACTCCTTAAGGAAAGATTTTGAGGAGGGGTTTAGGTAGGAAAGGAGATTTTTAGAGATTTGATCAATTGAGGAAGTTGAGAGGGAGAGAGCTTTTGTTCGATTGAATGAAAGAAAATAAGAAAAGATGGTGAGATCGTCCTTTTCGGCTAAAAGGAAACCCAAATAAGAAGCCATCCGATGGGTTGAGTGCAATAAAAACTAAAATGCCTATGAGTCGCCCTCTAGGTTGACCCATGGCACAAAAAAATCTAAAAAAAAAGATGAAAAAATTCTAAAAAAATTTAAAAATTTAAGGATTAAAATTTCATTCATGAGAATGATCAAGGAAGGTTAGATTTGAGCTTTTTGAGATAGAAAATTTGAGATATAGGCTCAAGATAAAGATTAATATCATTTTTGATAGATTTAAGCTTGAAATCATAAAGATGTTTAGGCTAAGGGATCAAAAATTTCTAATTCTCTTCTAATCTTATAGAATTTATCTTCACTTAAGGCCTTAGTAAAAATATCAACCAATTGATTTTCAGTACAAACATAATCAAGAATTATGTCATTATTTTAAACATACTCTCTTATGAAATGATGTCTTATTTTAATGTGTTTTGACCTAGAGTGTTGGATTGAATTTTTAGTTAGATTTATAGCACTAGTATTATCACATCTTATGGGAGTTTTGTTTAGTTTGATGCCAAAGTCCTCAAGTTGTTGCTTAATCTATAAGATTTGTGCACAGCAACTTCCGGCTGTAATGTATTCGGCCTCAGCAGTAGACAATGCTACCGAATTTTGCTTCTTGCTAAACCAAGAGATTAAGTTAACTCCTATAAATTGGCAAGTTTCGCTAGTGCTTTTTCTATCTAATTTATATCCAGCAAAGTCTGCATCTGAATATCCAATTAAATCGATTGATGAATTCTTAGAGTACCATAAACCTATGGATTGAGTTTCTTTTAGGTATTTAAGTATTCTTTTTACAGTATTTAAATATGATTTTTTTGGATTAGATTGAAATGATGCACATAAATAAATACTAAACATGATATCTAGTCTACTAGCAGTTAAATATAATAAAGAACCAATCATGCCTCTATAAAGTTTTTGATCAACACCTTTACCTCCTTCATCCTTGTCAAGCTTACATGATGGACTCATGGGGGTACCAATTATTTTGGAGCTCTCCATCCTAAATCTCTTGAGTAGTTCTCTTGTATACTTGCTTTGAATGATGGAGATTTCTTTTTTTATTTGTTTGATTTGAAGTTCGAGGAAGAATTTTAGTTCATCCATCATACTCATCTCGAACTCTCCCTGCATGAGCTTAGCAAAATCTTGATATAAAGTTTCATTAGTAGATCTAAATATAATGTCATCAGCATATATTTGTATTACTAATATGTCATCATGATCTCTTTTAATGAAAAGGGTTGTATCAACATTTTCTCTTGAAAATCCATTATTAAGCAAGAATTTACTTAGCCCTAGGTGCTTATTTTAAATTATATAATACTTTATTTAATCTAAAAACATAATTTGGAAAAGCATGATTTTCAAAATCGGGAGGTTGTTCTATATAAACTTCTTCGATAATATATCCATTTAGAAAAGTACTTTTAATATCCATTTGAAATAGCTTGAAATTCATAAAGCATGCATAAATGAGTAAAAGTCTAATTACTTCTAGTCTAGCAACAGGTGCAAAGATTTCATCAAAATCAATTTTCTCTTCTTGATTATAATCCTTTGCAACTAATCTTACTTTATTCCTAATTACTTTTTCATTTTCATCTAATTTATTTCTATATACCCATTTTGTACCAATTATTGGATAATTTTTAGGTCTTGATACTAAGATCCATACATTATTTCTTTTGAATTAATTAAGTTCCTCTTGCATTGTATTTATCCAATTATAATCTTTTTTGGCTTCATCAATGGTTTTGGGTTTAAAATAAGAAATAAATGCAAAATGATTGTATGCATCTCCAAGTGAAGAGTGAGTTCTTACCCCATATGTAGGATCACCAATAATTAGTTCTTTAGGGTGATTGTGAACATACCTCCATTCTTTTGGAAGATCATTTGTACCTTGAGGTTGTTCTTGTTGTCCTTCATCCTCAATTTCTTGCTTGTCTTCATGATTCTCTTCATTTTGAATTGTTGAATTCTTTAGTGTGATCTCCTTCAATCCTTCTATAGGAGGATCTGCATCATCAATACCCTTATTCTTCCTTGATAGAAAATCATTAGTCTCATCAAAAATAACATGTATTGACTCCTCTACTACTAAGGTTCTTTTGTTAAAAACTCTAAAAGCTTTACTAGAAGAGGAGTAACTAAGAAAAATAGCTTCATCAGATTTTGCATCAAATTTATCTAGTTTTTCTTTACCATTATTCAAAAAAAAACATCAGCAACCAAAAATATGAAAATATGCAATGTTAGGTTTTCTTCCTTTTCAAAGCCCATAAGATGTTTTCTTTAAAATTGGTCTGATTAGGGCATGGTTTAAGATGTAACATGTTGTATTAATTGCTTCCGCCCAAAAGTATCTTGGAAGGTTGCTTTCACATAGCATAGTACAGGCCATTTCTTCTAAAGTTCTATTTTTTCTTTCTACTACTACATTTTGTTGAGGTATCCTAGGTGCTAAAAAATTATGGCTAATTTTTTTTTCATCACAAAATTTTTCAAAGTCTTGATTTTCAAATTTAGTTCCATGATCCCTTCGAATGCTTTGAATTGAAAACTCTTTTTTATTTATAATTTTTTGATAAAACTTTGTGAAAACATGAAAAGTTTTATCTTTGTGTGCCAAAAAGAAAATCTATGTAAAATATGAGTAGTCATCGATAATTATAAAACCATAATATTTTCCACCTAAGCTTGTTGTTTTTGTAAGACCAAACAAATCCATGTGCAAAAGTTCCAATGGCATAGAAGTTGAAACAATGTTCTTAGATTTGAATGAAACTCTTGTTTGTTTACCTAGTTGGCATGCATAACAAATTTTATCTTTTCCAAAGTTTAATTTTGGTAAATCAGTAACTAATTTCTTTTTGATAAGCTTTGAAAGTGAATGCATACTAATGTGTACAAGCCTATGATGCCAAAGCCAACTAGTCTCATTAATTTTGGCATTCATAGCTACTAAATATTGCATGTTTATCATAAAAAGATCATTCAAATCTGCCATATAAACATTACCATGCCTATGACCAACAAACTTAATACCATCATCATTGGAACTAGTTACAATGCATAATGAAGATTCAAAAACAACTTTATAATCCTCATCATAAAGTTGACTAATGCTTAAGAGATTGTGTTTTAAACCATGTACTAATAAAATATTTTTAAAGTACTTGGAGGGAGTGATACTGACATAACCTATACTAATGATCTTTCCTTTGCCATTGTCTCCTAATGTGACCATCCCTCCATTTTTAGCAACAAGCATGATGAATTGGGACTCATCATCGATCATGTGTCTTGAGCATCTACAGTCAAGATACCATCTTCGATTTTCTTCTTTGGATGCAAGACACACCTACATGCAAAATCAAATTGTTACTCTAGGTACCCAAGTTTTTTTGGGTCCTTTAAGATTAGTCACAATGGTTCCTTTTGGAACCCATATTTTCTTTACATTTGAATTGTTAGCGAAGTATGTATAAGATTTGTATCCTAGTTTACCACATTTAAAGTAAGTAACATTTAAAAATTTGTTGCTTTATGAATTTACAAAAATATTTTTCAAAAATTTTTATTTTCTTAGGGGGTTATAGCCTAGACCAGTCTTATCATAAATGGACTTTTGATTTTCAAGAATCATATGAAGTTTATTTGAGTTCAAAGTAAATTTTTCAACTATCAATTTTAAATTACCGATTTTATTTTTCAAATTTAGATTCTCTTGAGTTAAGACTAATTTTTCACTTAAGATGGTTTCATTTTCTTTTAGCAAGACTTGATTTTTTAATTTTAGTTCTTTATTTTTAGTTCCTAACTTCTTTAAATCATCTTCTAAATCATAGAAGATTTTTTGAAGTTCTTCGAATATAAATTCATTTGAGATTTTAGCACTTACCTCATTCTCATGTGCCATAAGGCACAGGTTGGCTTATTCATGAGCTTCTTTCTCTTCGGAGCTTGAGTCATCACTATCACTCCATGTTGCCACCATAGTCTTTTTCTTGTATTTCTTGGGAACCTTATTAAGTTAAGGACATTCAGACCTAAAGTGCCCTGGCTTCTTACATTCATAGCAAATAAGAGGCTGCTTCCTATCCTTTTCCTTGCTGTGCTCCCCTTTGGTAGGTAGCCTCTTCCTCATTCTTTGTTTTCTCTTCAAAAATCTCTTGAACTTTCTTATGATGAGGACTATTTTTTCATCTTGTTCTTCATCTTCTATTTCATTGGATTTCTCATCTTGTTGAGCGATGGATTTAAGGGCTATTATCTTCTTTTTCTTGACATCTTCTTCTTAATATTATTTCATGCTTAGCTCGTGCATCATTAGTAATCCTAGAAGCTCCTCCAAGGATAAAATATTCAGATCTTTGGCTTCTTGGATTGTAGTCACTTTGACCTTCCATATCCTTGGAAAAGACCTAAGAATCTTTCTCACAAGATCACTATTAGAATAAGACTTGCCAAGACTTTTAAGATTATTTATAATATCCATAAATCTAGTAAATATTATAGTTATTGACTTATCATGCTCCATTTTGAAAAGTTTATATTTGTGCACAAGCATGTTAATTTTTGACTCCTTAACTTGATTAGTGCCTTCATGAGTTACTTCTAACCTATCCCATATTTTCTTAGCCAACATGCATATTGACATATGATTAAATTTATTAGCATCCAAAGCATAATATAAAATATTCATGGCTCTTGCATTGAGTTGAGCTATTTTCTTATCAATCTCATCCCATTCCTTTTCGAGTTTGATTGATTTCTCACCATCAATTATCTAAGTGGATGTGTGTGGTTCATTAACTATGATACTCCACATATTATAATCAAGTTCTTGTATAAAAATTCTCATTCGAGCTTTTTAATAGGTATGGTTTGTCCCATTGAAAAGTGGAGGTCGGTTTGTAGACTGCCCCTCAGCTAGAGAAATACTAACTTGGGTTATCATAGATCTTTGGCTCTTTGATGGTTAAATTAAAGTAGGACTAGAGCATCGGACTCTAATACCACTTGTTGCCCAGCTATGCAACCCAAGAGAGGGGGTGAATTGAATTTTTAAAATTTTAAAGCTAATTTAAAGATATCAAGATTGAATGATGATATGCAAGACGTGTGTATGAAGTGATTTAGGTTAGAGAAAAATATAAAAGATTAGAGAGTAAGAATTTAATAAACTAAGGAAAGAAAGATAGCAAGTACACCATAAATAAATAAGATTTATAGTAGTTCGGTGCTTTTCTTACACCTATACCCACTCCCCAAGCTCCTACTTGAAAATTAAAATCCACTGACTGTATTCAAATTGAATACACCATTGGAAACCTCCAACCCTAGCTATCCCAAGCTAGAACACTTATTTTTTGGATATAAGCCAACCCAATACAATCCTATTCAAGGTTATGATCAACCTTCACAAGTTTTGGAACCCCTCCAAAACTTGAATCAAAATAGTAAAGCAGAGCAAAAGATTTAATGACAATCAAATACAAGTTTAGCTCCCTTTATGAGCAAATAAAATCTTAAGAATGCTTTTCACAATAATGAAGAAAGCTTCTCTGATTTTCCTCAAGATTGTTAGAGATTTAAAAGAGCTCTTGAGAGGTAGATGAACTTGAAACAAAGGCTTCTTTGCTTGAAGATGACTTTTGCTTAGGGCTAAAATTGAATCACACCAATCTCTTGTGTTTTCACCTATTTAAAGCCTTTTAAATCTTCAATAGGTGGATGAGAGAATCTTGGGCAAGATTCATAGCCATTGGAGACATTAAAAAAATCATTAAAATCTACCAAAATAAGAAAAAAATAGTTGTTGCAAAAAAATTTTGTTGCAGGGGTCGACTCATGGCACAGGGATCGACCTCTGAGACTAAATTAAGAAAAATAGTCATTCTATATTTTTAGTCTTTGGAACAGTAGAGGTCGACTCTGAGGTTGACTCTTGGCACAGAAACAGTGTGGCAAACAGCCCTTTTTAGTAGGGGACGACCTAGGAGTCGATCCTTTCGCTTCAAACTTGATTTTCTCCCAAAATAAGCATCCAAAAATCATGGGACTACCTCCAAAGGATTAGAAATCTTCTATACTTACTCTTAAGGCTCTCAGATTAAAACTTGATAAAATTATGATTTTGCCCCTAAAATATAAAAAAGTCTTTTTTCAAGCTAAATTCATTAGTAATCCCCTCAAATACTTTTTAATCATCAAAATCAATTCTTAGAGCAATAGTTTTCTTATCTAGATTTAATTTTTATTTTTAATATCAGATTACCTTGATCAGATTTAAGAACTCTTAGATCTGATTAGATCATAGAAATTTTTTTAAAATAATCTACCTCAGATCTAGACAATCCTGTAGTGGAAAATAGAGATTTTCCTTCACCCTAGCTTCTTGTATTCATAATATATGAGGGGCTTCTCTTTCTCCTTCTCTTTACTTAGCTCCCCCTTGGTTAATGGTTTTTTTTTTACTCATTGCCTTCTTTTCTTCATAAATCTCTTGAATTTTTGAGTGATGAGTGCAAGCTCTTCATCTTCATTTTCATTGTCTGATTGGTCCAAGTCTTCCTCTTTTTGAGCAATAGATTTGAGAACAATAGTCTTGTTCTTTTTGGTTTCTTCTTCACTATGTTACTTCATGCTAAGTTCGTGTATCATAAGTGACCCAAGAAGCTCCTCCAATGGTAGTGTATTAAGGTCCTTTGCCTCTTGAATCACCGTGACTTTCACCTCCTAAGTTCTTAGTAAAGACCTAAGTCCCTTTCTCACAAGATTATTGTTAGTATAGGTCTTATCAAGACTCTCAAGCCCATTAATGATATTAGTAAAATGAGTAAATATTTGGGTAATAGACTCATCAGGTTCTATTTTAAAAAGTTTATATTTATGGACAAGCATGTTGATTTTAGACTCTTTCACCTGATTTATATCTTCATGAGTTACCTCTAGTCTATTCCATATTTTCTTAACAGAATTATATGTAGAAATTCTATTAAATTCATTTGCATCTAGAGCACAATATAAAACATTCATAGCTTTTGCATTAAGTTATGCCATCCTCTTATCAACCTCATTTTACTCTTTTTCAAATTTGAAAATATCCTTCCCATCAATTTATTTTATGGATGAGTGATGTCCATTCACTATGATACTCTACATATCATAGTCAAAATCTTGAATAAATATCTTCATCCGAGCTTTACAATATGTGTAATTTGACCTATTGAAAAGTGGATATTGGTTTGTAGATTGCCCCTTAGCAAGTCAAGTGCTAACTTGAGTTGGCATAGATCTTTGGCTCTTGATGGTGAAATCAAGAAAAGAAAAGAATACCGGGCTTTGATACCACTTGTTGCCTAGCTATGCAATCCAAGAAGATGGGGAGGTGAATTTGATTTCTTTTAAAAATTTAAAATTAAAAGTAGAATTGCAAGATATACGATTGATATTTCAAGTGGAGTGGAGAGAGTGAATCAAGTAATGTGCAAGAGCTTAATTTAAAAGAAAGAAGTTAACACAATAAAGCAAGTATAGAAGATAAAGAGAGAGCAATATAACTAAGAGAATTTATAGTGGTTCGGTGCCAATCTTGTACCTACATCTACTCTCTAAGCTCCTACTTGAAAATTTCAATCCACTATATGTATTCAATTGACTACAATGTCGGATGCCCCGATTCTAGTTATTCCAAGTTAGATACTTATTTTTGAGTATAAGCCAAACCATAATACTCTGATTCAAGGTTCGGATAAACCTTTTTAATCTTTGAAATCTCCCAAAACTTGAGCTCCAAAATAGTGAACAGAATATAAAAAGATATATAAGTTCAGTATAATTAGCTCTCAAAAGAGCATAATAAAACTTTAAAAACTCTTTACATAGACTAGAGAAAGCTTTTAAAAATCCTCTCGAAGAGATTAAAGACCTGAATACGCGTTGCAAAAGTGGTTGAGCTTGAAATTAATGCTTCTCTTGCCTAGGACTTGGATTTCTTTTAAGTTGAATATTCTCTTAATTTTTTATATTTTTTCTTCTTTTTGAATGCTTTTAAACCTTCAATCAAGAAGATGAATAGTAGCCATTTGTAGCCATTGGAGATAATTTGGAAAGCATTAGATGCACCAAAATGGAGAGAAAACTAGCTGTTATAGGTTTTTTCACCGCAGGGGGTGACCCATGGGTCGACCCATGGAAAAGGATTATCCTATGGGATGCCCCTTTTGCAATAGGTGATGAAAGTGAGCTTTCTATTTTTTATATGCAGAACCTGCAGGGGTGCCCTATGGGTCATACTTTTTTCACAGGACGACCCAAGGGTCACCCCTTTTCAGCATTACATGCCAGTGTGCCAAACCCAAAGGGATCGATCTAGGGGTTACTCCTTTTTGTCCAACTAGCCATATCTTCATTTTTAAGTTTCCAAAAATTTCAAGAATGCTTCCAAATAAAATCAAGTCATCTTGTATGTTCTTAAGGCTTCCAAAAGACTTCAAATTTACCTCCAACTTTAGAAATTTACTATATTGATCATCTCTAACCATTTCTTTCAATATAAAATTTTTTGAAGCTTCTGAAATAACTTTTTAAAACATCTTCAAAGATAAATTATTAGTACCCCTCTTAATTATTTTGTGCTCATCAAAATTAATCCTAGGCGCAACAACCGAACGGCCAAGGAGAATGCCCCAATCAAAAAATTAAACTATGATACAAAACTAGATCTAGTATATATATCACATATACGATAATAGATCTATTCTATATATGCTTTGCATACATCTCATGTATCAAAATTTAAAATGCATCTCATACATCAGATCTGATTATATCTCATATTATATCAAAAAATAATATGACTCATCATAATAAATTTTTAGATCTAATCTAATCTAGATCTAGAATCTGAATCTGACTCTGATACCAATTGAAGAAAAAACTGCTACAAGATTGGTCTGATCGGATCAGGTCGTGCAGCAAAATTTTAAAAAATTTTATATCTATTCTGATCAGATCTGAGAGTTCTCATATCTAATTAGATTGATCTAAAAATAAAACATAAATTATGATATCAAATATCACATGATTTGGATGAATTATTATCCCGCGGTGATGATCTGCAAGTCGATAGAGGTTTTGACTTGAGCAGTGGACGTGCCCAACCTCTACCAGCATCCACTCGGATCAGATCTGGAGGTCTTCTCCTTCTGAATTTGATCTCAAAAAATTAGATCTAGAACTTTTAGAGCACATCTTTGATTCAATCTTCGACATTAGGTTGATCGTCACACGATTTAAAACTCCTAATGCGGTCTTTGCAACAGCAGCACTTCTACTCTCTAAGTGCTGATCCACCCAACCCTTGGGCATGGAGAAGAGGGAGAGGAGAGAGTGGAGGCATGGAAGAGAGAGGGAGAGGTAGAGTCTGGGTGTGGTCAATTGGAATGGCCAAACACCTTTGGTCGAGCGTCTATTTATAGACCAACCTGAACCCTAGAGTCCTAGGGCTTTAAGCAATTAATTTGCTTAAAGCAGGACTCCTCCATAACCCAATGCCTACTTCAGATTTCCATGAATATTTTGTCACACAAAAGCTCATGGTAAAGTGCGCCATTCACTTATCTGCGTAAGGGTGTTGGCGTAGATAATTATCTCTAGGGAGTTTGAACTTTTCAAACTTTCTTGACCCATTCAAACTCATTTGAATTTATCTACTAGGGGTGCACGCTAGGAGGGGCATGCACCCTACTCTCTCATGAAATTCATCTAGAGGCATGCGCCCCAAGATAAACTCCAAGGGACATGCACCTCCTCTCTTCTTTCCTGCAAAGATCGAGTCAAATGACCCTTTATCCTGATGCCCCTCTCATAAGACCTGAACAAGCCCTGATCTAATCAGGACAAGCCTTGATCTTACTAAAACAAGATCCAGTCAGACCAAGATAAATTCATACAGACTTTCTGGATAAGCCAAATCATATTTGACTGAGTCTAGACCAACTAGGAAGTCTATAGGAGAAAGTTAGGTTCAATCGTGTGCTAGCATGATTTTTTTGAACATAATTGGATCTAATCCAAATCAATCGAACCATGTTAGCCAAATTAATGATATCCAGATCCAAACCCTTGTTTGTGTAATCTAGTTAATTAGTTTCAATTCTATATGATAATAGAACATATCATGATCTCTATCATTGACATCATCGAAATATCTTTCAATGGATCATAACTCTTTCTGATTCGCCCAATAAGAATCATCAATCATCAAGATAATTCTAATTGATTCCAAAATCCGCCTATAACATCTAGTAGTATATGGTGGCAATCTATCAGAATCGAAAATGAATCTCTAGGTACAGCCAACTATGTGATTGGGTTTTTCTATCATGAGTCCCAAAGGGATCTAGGTCAAGGTAAACTCGTCAAACCCAATACCTGTCATATGAATGAATTATTCAATTCGAGTCCAATGTAAAATTCTAATAGAAACTTCTTTCTATTATTTCACTCTGCCATAGCCATGGGCTTTAGGATTCGATCTTATGATCATCATAAGACTACTTCTTTATCGAGATTGATAGATTCCATCTTGGTGTGATCCAATTTCTGTAATGAATATGTTATAGCCAATATACAACTTAGAATTCTAAATGGCTAGAAGATTGAATTATGGTGTAGTCAAACTACAACACCCTCAAGGTGAACTACCGATGCACCTCAGATCAAAGAACCAGACACACAACTACAGCATCGAGCTAATCATCGACAAAAAAGTAGACTCCTCTATGATTGCTCAAGGTGGTCATGCTCAGTGTCCTTGTTCTTAATAAGTACCTATACTCTCACTTTGGTATCTCTACATCATAGACTCAAGACTCATCTATCCTAAGGAAGCAATCGTACATCAATCTTCTAGATCGATTACCATTCTCTTGATGATCCTACAATCGAAAGTAGTTTATAAGTTAATTATGACAACACGTCTTAAATTCTCAATTTTTGAGAATATGTGTTATCATACCCATTAAGTCAATGGATCTATCATGGACACTTTAATACACAAATGTGATAAAAAATAATTTTTTATTAATTATACGTCAATATTATAAAAATATTCTTAGAATGTATTTTACAAGTATCGGCCAATCTGAATTTTAGGGTACACATTTAATAATGAACTACTATTCATGAGTATGGACTTTGGCCCAATGCAATCGGCTGGACTCGCTAGGTCCGATTTCTAACCTCAGTTCTAAATCTTGTTTTAACTAAGATCATAGGTCTTTGCTTTTACTTCATTAGACCATCTTGATAGTGCCAAAATCCATTTAAAGTATTAACTTCAGCTTAGTACGATCTCTGAACTCATTGGTTCCGATCTTGATTTCACCCATTGTCGGAGGTGCTAAATATTTTATCCATCATCAGAGATCTCGACTTCGATCTTGTCCAATCTCCGACCTTAGAAATATAGTCAGATTCTTTAGCAAGCCGTGTCAATTATGCGAGAGTATCATTTCAGGAAAAAAATTATGTTAAATAAGAAAATTGCAATGACCCAGATTGAATTTTATAAAAAAAAAATGGTAATCAGCCATCCCCGCATCCAAACATGAAAATATAAACTCTTCTGGTGTTGACAAACAAAAATCGGGTGTCGGTTGAGTTTCTCAAATAGGGAGGAGCAGAAATCCAAAGATATGCTTGCCTCAATGAATTTTTTTCTTTTCTCCAATCAGTAATTTGAGCGGATCTCTATCGAAGAACAATTCGGTTAGGAACTTATTTTTACTAGTGTCGTTTCAGCACTTTAGTATCTTTAGTTTAGTCAAAGACAAAACCTCCGATTTCATGCCCGCGGTTCGGCAGCAACACCTCCCATTGGAAGAGGGGAGCTTCTTCTTCCAACAGCCCCCATCGCAGATGGCAACTGCACAGTAGCAGTCGCTTAGGCATTCTCTTCTACTTCCGTCCTCATCCATGTGCTCGAAGTGCGCCTAATCAGAGAAAGGCCAGTCGACGTTGGTCATCGCAGAGAAATCGTACAGTGACTCTATCTCCTTCTCATCTGCGTCACAGCTCTGGGCAGCAAAATTTGGTTGACATCCTTCGTACTTCCTGTAAGGATCCAAAAGGAATACCCGGGTAGACACTCGCAATCCACGAGGCTTTGGTTGCCATATTTGCAGTAGCTATTGAAGCCACAAACACCACTCCCTGTCGCCGTTTCCCCATTGCAGATATCTGGAGGCTGGAAAGACCCCAGATTCCAGCCTTCGTTCCAGCTCCCATTCCCCATCCCGTTCTTTGGACAGATGTAATGCCTGAAGACCCCATCAGAGTCGAGAGTTGCCCTATGATAGAATCACCCATTGAATCTATTTTTGCAGATGTAAATGGGAGTGTCGTTGTTATTTTCGAGGACGAGCTTTGTTCCCTTTGCAACAGTGTTGATGGCCCAGCATGGATCCTATTCAACTCCTGTCTGGACGGCCACGGAGTAAAACACTAGTTTACCGTCAGATCGGACAGTGAGCCTGAACCTTCCACGGGAGTAATCCATGTCCATCATACGGGATCGCAGGTCGATGCCCAGATCCAATTCTGGGGAGGGCAAGATAGTGTCCGTAGGATTGGCAAAGCTCTGCCAGCTAACGGAGGCGTCAGCTCTCGCAAGCACGAAGTTTTCAGTATCGAGCATGGCAGCATAGCTGACATTGCTGGTGCCAGTGTTCCACACCTCCTGGCCAATGTGGTCTTTGAGCGAGAGCCGCCCGTCGGTGGTCAGCTCCACTCCAGCTCCGTCTTGCTCTCCGTTCGCGTCAAACTACGGTTCTGTTTGCTGTCTTCACGAACCAGATGGCAAGCAGGAAGAAGCCGATATTGGCTTCGAGGAGATAAAATCCGAAGGCAAACTCACCGGAGGGCGAAAGTCAGGAGTTGTTTTCACCTAGGGGAGTCAGGGAGGAGCCCACGCTTACGTTGCTTTTAAGCCTCAGCATATAAGGCGCAGCTTGGAGCCAGTAGCAGGAGGAGAGGTACAAGGAAATTGTGGAACACAGAAGATGGTGCCATACCAGCGAGTGGGATTTGCCCGAGATGGGAGAGTAAATCTAATGCGGAAGGATCTCTTGGAACACTGCAACATGATCCTTCCTGGAAAATGTATGATTCATATATCACATGGTTTGGGCTTCCTTAATTTACTCTAATATTGACTTTTAAGCTGAAGATGATCGGCAGACACGGTAAGCCAGCGTGGTCCATGTTCCATCCCTGGTTGTTGCGGATACTTTGATGAAAAACAAATATTAGCCTTTTTTTTTTTCAATAAATAAAGAAAAATAGCTTTAAATATATGATCGCGTCGAGCCGAAGACCACGGATTGACATGTAAAGTAGGCTCGGTCCTTGTTCCACATTTCTTTGTCTAATTGCAGATATTTTATTCTTAGGAAAGACAAATTTTGGCTTTTAGCGTATATGATTTTTCTTGAAAAAGATATGATTGGTATGTTACGATTTGATCCTTCTTAATTTTCTTTAATGTTGACTTAGTATCTATTGCAATCATTTTCATACCATTCAAAATAAGTTTGAAAATTCAGCATCCTTAAAAAAACTCGAGTGGTTGGGACAAAGGACACCACCAAGGTCGCTAAGATAAAGCCCGTATATATATATATATATATATATATGCAGACATGGCATTAACATTGGAGTAGCCATAAAAATATGAGTTGAAGAAAGATAGAATAGCATGGATTTAGGTATCTTAACTTTCAAAAATTTTCACTATCGTTGTACCGTTATTCACAGAAGATGGAAATAGATTGGTACGATACATCAGCTTAATTATAGCTAGCCCAGCCCAACTATTAGTAGCCCACCTGCAAAGGATGGTGTCCTTCTCATATCCCAATTAGGAAACAAGGGTGGATCCCATGTTTCTCTCTATCATGCAAACCCACCCCATTGGCATCTCCACTCCACTGCCTTTAATACCACACCCCTTTTAATCTTGTGACTTTGCCATCACCAACTCTCACACCTCTTCTACTCTCCTGTCCACCCAACATGGCATTCCCCATCTCCCTCTATTCTCTCTCCTCTCATCTTATTTTCCATCTCCTCTTCATCGATCCCTCTCTCTTTCCATCTCTCTACCTCCTCTTCTTTCACTTGCTCTATGTCTTGCCATCGCCATCCCTCTTCTTCTTCCCTCTTAACTCAGGTAAGCCCTAAACTTCTCTTTCTTTCTTTCTTACTATTTTTCTATTTGGAGGGAAGTGTGCCCCAGTCTTTTTTTTTTTTGATATTTTTTGTTCGCTCAACCATTGCAGGACTTTGCTACTCGCTGCTGAAAAAGGAGATGGCATGCTTATCCCTTGCTCCACCGAAAGAGGAATGACCCACTTTCCTCTCCTTCTCTTTCTCGGCAATGGTCCAGCCTCTCTACTCACTTTCTTTCTTTTCTTCTCATAGATGGACTGAAGTCCTCCACCCTATCTCTCTTTATCTTTTCTCATGATATCTCTCTCTTTCTCTCTTTATCTCTCTCCCTAGATTTTTTTTAAATATTATTATTTAAATATTAATTTTTAAAAATACTATACTTTTAGTTTTATTTTCGAGAGTATCCTAGTTGTGGTGAGTAGGATGCCACATATTGAAACCGCATGTTGGACATGCGGTTTCATACTTGAACTCATATGTCCAACATGCAGGTTCGATGACTTGGCCGCCAACCTCATTGTCGAGTTGGGTTAGGTTGAATTTGAGAACTTGCATGTTGAACATGCAGGTTTAGTAGAATTTTGAACCTGCATGTTGAACATGCAGGTTTAGTAGAATGTTGGGTTTGAAAATGCATGTTGAACATGCGGGTTCATTAGTTGCTTTGAAAATGCATTTTGAACATGTGGGTTCATTAATATCAATTTTGAACATGCATGTTCTGGCCAAACTACATAAAACCCTCTCTCCCTTCCTCCCCCCTACCTAACCAATCCCTCTCCCCATTCCTCTCCCCCTTCCTCCCCCTTTCCTAAGCGATCCCTCTCCCCATTCCTCTCCCCCACCTCTTCCCCCAAAGTGGCTAGCCCCCTCTCCTTCTTCCCTCCTCTCTCTTATTCCTATGGCTTCAAAAAGAGATGGTATAAAAGTAAAAAATGCTTGAATAGAGAAGAAAAAAATAAAAAAAAATATATATTCCAAAATCAATCATCAGTCTGTTAATGGTTATACTATCTTATAATTATAATTAATTTATTAATAAATAAAATAAATATTTTAGCATTTTCATCATAAAGTCTACATCTTCTAATAAACTTCATTGTTATGATGAAGTTCATAGGACATTTAGTTTCGATAAAGAGAGAATTTATCGATTAGTCCTTAAACTGTTCACGATAAAATGATACACTGTTAATTAGAACGATAACATTTATCGAGCATAGATCATTGTATGTCATATAGGTTGGTTGTCCTCTTAATCAAGAAGTGTGGAGAACTGGTATAGCATACAAGTAAGATGTAAGGGTACATCATCACTTAATGTGATCAACTTTAGAGCATTTTGCTATCGAGAATTGCTCTGATGGGATATAAGTATAAGTATCCCTTAAACCTAAAATCACCACAGTAGCTTGCAAGCAACTCACTGTGCTTTGGTACCAGACAAACTGAATTTCTAATTCAGTAATGAAAGATTTCTGAATACAGTTAAGTACTCGTAAAGTCGGTGAATGATCAAGATGGGATTGACCACTCTAAGAGTTGGAGAAAAATGCATCATTGTATTTCAATATAGCAAAATCTTGGCCAGGATAATCCATGAGATGGATTTGATATTTTGAAATACAATGTGGATGGCCTAATCGAGGTTGATAGTTAAACTCTGAGGTGTCCTACGAGCATTTTGGTCAAGAGGATGAATTATATGAAAACTATATTCATATAGGTTTTAAGAATGTTTTCTATAAATTTGACCTATCTGGCCATCGAGTACCATTGCTAGATGGTTACTCTGATTAGTAGAAAAATTTATTTCTATGCTACTGACTGAGGTTCGAACCTATGGGGTTACACACATAAGAGTTCTTGATTTGATCGGATGATTCATCAATGATTAAGAATTATCTAGGATTAAATATTCAATATGATTGATGTTTAATCTAGTGCAAGTATTGCAGGAGGATCGATTAGCAATTGAATTACTAATTAGCTTAATTTTGTTAAGCTAGAGGTTGAGATTAAGTCTAATTAAATATGATTTAATTAGATTTGGTTTGAATTTGATTGGATCAAGTTCAATTGGTTTATTAAATGAGCTAATTGTAAAAAAGAACTAGTCCTAGTTCAATTAGGACTTGTTTGAATCCAATCTCTAATTTGTCTAAAAATTAATTTTGAATTAAATTTGATTTAATAAGGTTATTAGTTGGACTAAAATTTATTCTAATTAGGTTAGATTTATTTTGGTTTAACTTAGTTCAAAGACCATAGTGGACCAAGTCAAAATAGGAATCCTAGTATGACTAGGATTCCCTCTCCTTGCGCCACATATATCCCAACGCCCCCACCCTATTTTCTAGGAGGTTTTACATGGAAATTCTCCACACCCCAGGCCCTTCATGTGTGCCCCATCTCTCTCTCTCTCTCTCTCTCTCTCTTTCTTACTTGGTAGTTTGTTAGGAACCAAGTCAAATAAGCTAATTGGTTTAGATTTCAAATTATGAGATCATAGAGTTTTAAAAAACCAAAACTCCCTCCCATGCTTGCCGCCAACCCTTCTTAATTTTCTCTATTTTCTATAGTGAAAATAAAGAATTTTTATGTGCCCTTTGTTGGTGGTCCATGGCTAAAAAGAAGGAGGGAGTGCCCAAGTGTTGGGCACCCCAACTACTGCCTTATTTGGACACCCCTTGTCTAGGTATTTGACCTAGATAAGGATTGGTCCATAACTCTACATAACAAGGGTCTTTGGACCTAATTTTTTATGAACTTTCAGATCTGAGAGAGGGCATTTGGGGCATAGGAAAACCTATGAGAGAAAGTCTTGGGGCATGAGACTTTGTAGAGATACAATCTCTTGTGTCTTGGTTAGAGAAATAAAGAAGAAGAAGGGTCTTCTTCTAGGGGATTTTCTCTAGATTTTTCCTCCAATTTTTGTGAGTTTTGAGAGGTGTCTCATATTCACAAGTCTTCTTCCTTCCTTTTAAAAGTTAGAGAGTCCAAGTTTCGAAGAAGAAAAATCAAGATCAACTATCAAAGAAAGATCAGCACAGTACTAGCATACTAGTACTAATTTTTAGCCATCGAATTTTTTATCAACGATCGAGAGCTCGTGTGGACATCCTATAGAGGCTGGACATGTGTGCAGCTCAGAGCATCAACCTCAGCTCAAGATCAGCAAGTTAAAAAGTCTAATTTGCAAAGGTAAGGAAGATTTGATCTCCTTCTTACATATCTAGATTTGATCTAGAATATTTCTATTATTGATATAATCAACTTGATATTTTCTAGTATTTTTAATTTTTGATTTAAAAGCATGCATAAATCATGTAATTGGATCCTAGATCTAAAGTTTTTTCTTATGTATTTATAAATTAAGTTGATTAATTTATCTCTTTTGCTATGTATATTTAAAAAAGTTTTAAAATCTAATTCTGAAATCCTAGATCAGTATTCTTCAATTTGTATAAGAGCCATGTTATTTTGTTGCATGATTTTAAGCATGATTAGATTATTTTTTAGATTAGATCTCATTTATAATTTGATGCTAAATCTAAAATTAAAAATTAGATCACATAAATTAATTATAAGTATTGGTGTAGAAATCTGTGAGGATGCTGGAGGTAGCTGGAGTTAGAAAGATGAGGATGCTAACGGAACTTGCAAAATAATGTCCAAACTAGAGGTGGGTGGCTCTAGCAAGATCCTCCAATGCTCAAGTTAGTTCTGTGGCCAACTGGAATGGAGTGCTCAGAAAATAGAGAAGCAGAGTAATGGGGAGGGAAAGATCGGCGAGCTTTGGTCCATAATATAGGACTTCAACTATCTTCAAAACTCATCACCAATCAAGGTCAGGAGGGTTGAACTTTGGTCCTATCATTCATTCTAAGTTAAGAAGCAAGATTAGTTAAATAATAGTTTTTCTTTACTATTCAAGATCATCTGATCGAGTTTCTATGTGCCTTTGATAAGTTGTGTGGTATAGACTTGTTGTTGAGAAGTGTAGGTGGTGTGGTGCTCCCAAGCCTTGGGAGGCCACAAGCGGAGCCAGGATGAGGGCTCTAGGAAGGCTAAGACAGATGTGGTCCTAGGGCTAGGACAAGAGTTGTCCTAGGGTGGAGGCAGCATGTAACTCTCCACGAGCTTGAGGTTCGAATATTGAGGGCCTCAAGGGGCTTGGTTGGTGCTTCGGGGACCTGAGATTTAAGATGGAGCAAAAAATCAAATTCAAAAAATCAAGACTGCAGAAAGAAGATTTTCTATAGGTTAGTTGGCTCAGTCCAAAACTGGGTTGGCTAAGTCTTAGAGCATAGGCAAAATAGAAAGATCGAGTTTCGAGACTGCAGGCATGGCACAGAACTGGGCCAACTCAGTTTCAAACTGAGCTGACCCAGTGGAACTTAGTCGGCTCAGTGCTGAGACTGAGCCGGCTCAATGCATGGGTAGAGTTACGTGAGGGTCTGTTTTGGGCTAGGGTCTGAGTTGATCCTAAGGATCTTAAGGTCTGGTTTGAGAGATCTTAAGGGGGCTAATTCATGTATGGGTTGGGATTAGATCCAGGGGATGAAAGCATATGAGACTTGGGCTTGGTGAGTGCTTTCATGTATTGAGTTAGCCTAAGAGAGTTTTTAAGCTGGAGTTTATTAGGGTTCATGTGGGAACTCTAGGGTATATAAATCAGGATATTGTAACTTTTACAATAAGGAAGAAAATGCAATTGAGCTTTTCTCCTTAAGTCTCTTCTCTCTTCTCTCTTATTCCAACACCAAAATCCTAGCTTCTCTCATCTTTCTTAGATCTTCTTCAATTTACTGGATTAACACCTAGATTCACGCAAGAGATCGGATCTACGGCTGTGGCTTCGAGTAGCCGTAGGAACAACAATTGGTTTCAGAGCCAGGTTGAGCGTGAAGAGAAAGAAGATCAATTTGTAGCAGAGATTAGCAATGAGATTTAGATCTAAAGGCTTTCTTCAGGCTTCATAAGGAAGGAAGAGATAACAGGGCTACTGTCCACCATCCCTAGTCAAGGTATTTCTTAGATATATCTGTTTGCTGTTATTTGATTCAGATTGATCATGGAGAATGGCGAGTTGAAGGTAAGTTTGATGAAAAGAAAAGTTTCACGATGTGGATGGTAAGGATGGAGGATTTGCTGGTTCAAATGAGGTTGGATTCGACCTTGAAAGATAGGTTGGAGGAGATCACAGACAAGAAATGGGTGTCCTTCGAGAAAAGGGCATGTGCCATGATTAGGGCTTATTTGACGGATGAGATTTTGTATGGTGTGTTGGAGGAGAGAACACCCAAGGAATTATGGTCGAGGTTGTAGTAGTTGTACATGGGGAAGAACATGTACAATAAGTTGATGCTGAAGAAACAATTGTATAGCCTTTGGATGCAGGAGGGCGAGGATGTTGCGGGGCATATTCAACGATTTGACTGGATGAGTATGGACTTGCTCAATATAGCAGTGGATTTAGAAGAGGAGGACAAGAGTCTATTGTTGTTGTGTTCACTATCCAGGATCTTCGATCCGTTGGTGACAACTTTGCCATATGGTAAGGAGACACTGGTGTACGAGAAGATCGTATCAGTGCTCAGGTCCAACGAGTAGCGAAAATATATGATGAAGAGGGAGATCTTTCAGGAGAGTCTTATGGTTTCAGAGAAGCACAAGAAAGAGAAGAAGAAGGATGAACAAAGGGACAGCAAGGGATTCAAGAGATGCTTCAAGTGCAGAGAAGCAGGATACTTTAAGCGGGAATGTCCACTTTGGAAGAAGTGCAAGAAAGGAGAAAGCTTGGATTCCATCAGTATAGTCATTGAAAGTGAAGATTCAGATAAGCTCTTATGGTCTCAGAGGAGCCCGTAGGGTGTGGTGTATCTGAGATTGTTTTGGATAGGTCTGCGGAGTATCGAGGGTCCGAAGGATCAGTGACGGTGTTCGAGGTACAGCGGCAGGCCCAGCAATGCAGCATTGGATGGTTGGTCTCGGCGGACTCAAAGATAGAGTTGGCTTCTGTGGCTTCAGGAAGACTTTGATTCCAGGTGGAACATCGGGCAGAGGTGGCTTCACTGGTGGTGGAAGCTGTGACACGGGTTCAGAGCAGAGGGGTGCAGAGGAAGGACCTATATCCCAGCACTAGTGCCAGAGCTGTATAGATCTAGATGGAGAGGATTGTGCAAAGAGATAGGCATGGCTCTAAGGGAACAATGTTAGGTGGAGCATCAGGATATGCAGCGAGTATCGGTAAAGGAACATTGCATGATATTTAGAGAAGTACAGGATAAGTGATGCAGCTGCTAAGCAGAAGAATACCTACAATTTCAAAGGTGGTGCAGAGAAACAAGCCAAGAACTTTAGTGGTGGAGGCGGTCATCCTAAAGGCCTCAAAGGGAGCTCAGCAGTTGAAGAAGAATGGTAGTGGTAAGGTGAGCATGAGAGGCTATCAGGATATGCAGGGATAGCAGGATCATGTAGGAGGATGTTGTCAGGTGTGACAAGGATTGGGCACACCAAGGAGAAGATTATTGATGGTGTAGTGCTCCCAAGCCTTGGAAGACCACAGGCAGAGCCAGGGTGAGGGCTCCGGGGAGGCTAGGATAGGTGTGGTCCTAGGGCTAGGATAGGAGTTGTCCTAGAGTGGAGGTGGCATGTAACTCTCCATGGGTTTGAGGTTCGGGTATTGAGGGCCTCAAGAAGCTTGGTTGGTGCTTCGAAGATCTGGGATTAAAGATGGAGTAAGGAACCAAAGTTAAAAAATTAAGACTGCAGAAAGAAGATTTTCTGCAGGCTAGCCGGCTTAGTCCAAAATTGGATCGGCTAAGTCTCAGAGCATAGTCAAAATAGAAAGGTCGAGTTTTGGGACTGCAGACACGACATAGAACTGGGCCGATTTAGTTTCAGATTGAGCTAACCAAGTGAAACTTAGCCGAATCAGTGTTGAGACTGAGTCAGCTCAATGCACGGGTAGAGTTATGCGAGGGTCTATTTTGGGCTAGGGTCTGAGTTGATCCTAGGGGTCTTAAGATTTGGTTTGAGAGGTCTTAAGGGGGCTAATTCATGTATGGCTTGGGATTAAATCCAGGGGATGAGAGCATGTGAGACTTAGGCTCGGTGAGTGCTTTCATATATTGGGTTAGCCTAAGAAAGTTTTTAAGTTGGGGTTTATTAGGGTTCATGTGAGAACTCTAGGATATATAAACTAGGATATTGTAACTTTTACAATAAAGAAGAAAATACAATTGAGCTTTTCTCCCTAACTCTCTTCTCTCTTCTCTCTTCTCTCTGGTTCCAACACTAAAATCCTAGTTTCTCTCATCTTTCTTAAATCTTCTTCAATTTGCTGGATTAACACCCACGTTCATGCAAGAGATCGAATCTATGGCTGTGGCTCTGAGCAACTATAGGAACAACAAGAGGATCGATGAATTCCTTCAGAATGGGGTTCAACGGCTAAGAATTTCGATGGGATTATTTTACACTCAACACTTGTCCTTCTACTCTTGAGTTTGAATTTTGGATGAAGAAAGTATAGAAAAATTACTACAGCTGAAGTCCTCTACCAGCTTCCTACTCTCAAAAAACAAAATCTTTTGGCTTTTCTGAACTGACGTCAAAGTTTAATGCCGAATGACCTAAAAAGATAAATTTCCTTGAAGACTCAATTTCATGTATGGTGCAATTATTATTTCGTCAAGTGCCAGAAGTGAGTGGGACATGTGGTGGGCTGGGATCGACTGAAGAGATTCTGCAATCATAACTTTCTCTGATTTTGCTTTTCTTTATAAGCCTTTCTTTTTTTTTCTTCCGACTTCCCATCTTCGTCAACATTTTTTCTCTCCTTCCTCCTTCATTCTTTATTACCACCAAGCATCTTGCCCTCCTTCCTCATGATTCCTCCGGCCGTCTACATCTTTCTGACCGCACCTCATCCTCTTGATCGTCTTCTCTAGTTCCTCAACCAATTTGGATTAGTTTCTTGCCCTTCTTATCCAGTTTCTCTAGTTTTTCATACTTTGTTAGATCTTCCCTGTGTTTTATAAAGTTTCAACATTTCTCCTTTTTGAGGTTTTGCTATCTTTTTTCTTGATTTTTTGAAGATTTTTTGGCATTTGCTTGATCCGAATGTCTTCGGAAGTCTCTTGGTCCACCGATTCTAGGAGTTCGTCTGATCCGACCTCCTACAACCCTAACTCCAAAGAAGAGACCGAACCTAGGGATGTATCCCATCCGACCTTCATACCTAGCACCATTCCTTGTTCCTTATCCCCGGATGATCTTTTCTTAATTAGGATCCGATTTGGAATCCCTCCTGAGTATGAACTACAACTCTTTGGACCAAGTGACTGAGCTTGTTCCTCTCCTCCAGGCCATTTTTATCTGTACTTAGAACCTTTTCACACTAGACTAAGACTTCCTCTCCCTTCTTTTGTAGTTGCCCTTTTTTATTTTTTGAACATCTCCTTTGCTTATGTAGTGCCAAACATCTTTAGGTTTATTATTGGGTTCATCCCCTTTTGTCCTCTGCTAAAGTTCATCCAACCATTTTCCTGCTCTGAAACTACTATACCTTCAAAAATCATCCTTCTATGAAAGACTGATGGTACTTCTCACCCCAGTTTGGCAAGAAAGGACTATTGAAAGGTGCCCCTTCCACTATCCACAACTAAAAGGAGAGGTTCTTCTTTGTGTCCTGCCCAACTTTAGAATTTGAGCTTCCTCCCTGAAATTTTCTTAGAGAGTCAATCCACTGAGCTCCTAGTTTAGAGGGGGACAATCTTGATTCCACCAATAGACTCAGGAACTATCGGACCCCCCTCCTATCCAAACTTCTGAAAGACCAGACTTTGTTTTGTTATGGTATTAACTCACTCTGATACCAAACTATTGGGATATCAGCTACTCTGATACTGCTTGTTAAGGATCTAGTACTAAATTATTACGATAGAAAGAAGAAAGAAATAAAATAAGAAAATAGTCAAGTACGTGGATCAGTCTAAAAGCTCGCCTCTATAGGGCATGCAAAGCTTCACTATGAAAGAGAAAAATAGGTACAAAAGAAGAACACCCACTCTCAACTCACCATACATAAATCTCTCTCAATTAGAAGCTACCCTCACAAAAGCTCTCTCAGAATCCCAAAGAGACTCATAGAAGCTATAAGATGCTCTACCCTCATAGCCTCCTCATCGGATGCTATGCACCTGTTGCTTCTCTTTCTTACGGGCTATATGTACTCGATGCTCTGCCAAGCTTCTCTCGATGGTTGTCTGAGCCACTCTACGTGCCTCTCATGCCATGCGTGCCATCTTTTTTGCTCCACAGCATCTTAGTCCTTTAAATAGGATGAGAATCCACTTCTCAACAGTTCACAGGAGTTCTAATAGGGCTCGTTCTCCTAATATGAGTCAAATATATCCTTGATGGAGTCTTACAATATTTTTTGACCTTCAGATCATGACTGCAACCCTCCATGGTCACTGGATCCTATGGTCCATGGACAACTCCCATAGACCCCTTGGATTAATCTAAATCCAAGTCCAAACAGAAAAAACCCTATTGCATTCTATTCGCCTCTATCAAATCGGGTTGATCAGGGGTCAAGCTGGCTTGACTACACCTTGCTCAAACTCCTACTATCTTTCTGCCTGAGAGAGCCAGCTCGACTGTGGTTCGAGCTGGCTCAATCTCAATCCGAGCTAACTTGACTGCGTATCAGAGCCGGCTCAACTACTGTGCTAAAAATTAATTCTCTTCTTGCTGTGGGTCGAATTTAAGGTATCAAATCCTAATAATCTCCACCTCGACTCGATATTTGGCCTCCACCTAACTTTGAGAGCTTGTGATTCATCTCGCTCCCATGCCTTGGGGCATGCCTGCTGATCATGGATGAGCAAATGTGGGAGTCGAGCTAGGCCGCTTGACCTATCTCTATCATGGGCTGTATCCACTTTGATCAAAGACCTACTTGAAAAATTCTCCTGCGATAATAGAAACTTCACTCTACGACATCACCTCTCATCCTCTCGAGTCTCCCATCTCGTGCCCGATCCATCTCCATCTAAAGCTCCATCTTGCACTAGACTTCCTCTGGCTCTTGAAGCTCCACCTCACACTGGGCTTCCTACCAGATAGTAATATCCTCTTATCTTCTTCTTTTCCTCCAATATCATCCTATCACTATATATGACCTTCAGGATTCCATTACCAGCTACCCACATGTAGTTGTTTAAATCCAGTCTGCTCAGTAAGATAAGATTTTGCCTGAAATAGGATATATATTGGACCTCCCCCAATCTCCTCACTGCACCATCATGTGTCTTTCAACTGACCATCTTGATGCCTCTAATCATACAACTCGATCCATCTAGCTAAAAAAATATTGCCATCACTGCTCTCTAAGAAGTCAAACTATTCCTTTCTGCAACAAACATGATATGTGCATGCAGAATCTAAAATCTACTATTAAAAAAAACTAGATACCTCATCAGATATCTTTAGAACATCATCCTCTGACTCGCTATTGGCAGTCACTACAGTAGCCCTCATTTGATCCTTGAGTCGTGGGCAATCCTTGACTCGATGCCCCAACTCATCGCACCTGTAGCATCTGATCTTGCTAGGATCCCTCATCTTAGATTTGGATTGTCCTCCTCATGATCTTCTGTCGCTCCATCTATTGCCTCCTGCTCCTCCAAAAACCACCAAGGCTGAGCTATCGCCATCTGAGCTAGAAGCTGGGTTCTCCCTCCTGAGAACCTCATTTTGGAGTATCCCTGTAGTGACCTCATCCATCTTAAAGGTGCTCTTTTTCACTAGAAGAGCAGTCACCAAGGACTCATACGAAGGAGGGAGCGATGCTAACATGACCAACGCCCTGGTCTTCCCCTTAACTTTTTCACCAACACTAAGGAGATCAGTGAGGATCTTCTGAAAGTTGGATAAATGCTCCCACATGCTCTGGCTTTCATCTATTCGTAGCTAGTAGAACTGCCTCCAAAGGAATAGCATGTTGGTGAGTGACTTCGCCATGTACAACTCCTCGAGCTTCGACCATAGTGCTATCGAAAAACTCTCACCAAGTATATGGATCACCATATCATCCACTAGGTACAAGCGGATCATGCTTACCGCTTGCATCTGGATCCGCTTCCAATCCTTCATCTTTATAGTGGCTGGCATCTCGTCATACAAGAAAGCATCGATCAACCGATGTTGGATGAGGACATCCTTTACCCTTGCTTTCCATAAGAAAAAAATATCCTTTCCATCGAACTTGTTGATATCTACCTTGTTCATGCTTATCTTCTCCATATTCTTCAATCTTTATCCACTACTATAATCTATGCTCTGGAATAATCTGGCTCTGATACCAATTATTATGGTATCAACTCGCTTTAATACCAAACTATTGAAATATCAGCTACTCTGATATCGCTTGTTAAGGATCTAGTACCAAATTATTATAATAGAAAGAACAAAGAAATAAAATAAAAAAATAATCAAGTATGCGAATCAGCCTAAAGGCTCGCCTCCATGGGGCATGCAAAGCTTCACTATGAAAGAGAAAAATAGGTACAAGAGGAGAACACCTACTCTTAACTCATCATACATAAATCTCTCTCAACTAGAAGCAACCCTCATAAAAGCTCTCTCAGAATTCCAAGGAGACCCATAGAAGCTACAAGATGCTCCATCCTTACAGCCTCCTCACCGGATGCTATGCACCTATTGCTTCTCTCTCTCACAAGCTGCACATACTTGATGCTCCGCTAAGCTCCTCTTAGTGGCTATCTGAGTCTCTCCATGGACCTGTCATGCCACACACGCCATCTTTTTGCTCCACAGCATCTCAGCCTTTTAAATAGGATGAGAATTCTCTTCTCAGTAGTTCATAGGAGTCCTAACAAGGCTTGTTCTCCTAATATGAGTCGAACATATCCTTGATAGAGTCTTGAAATATTTTTCAATCTTCATATCATGATCGCAACCCTTTATGGCCGCTGGATCCTATGGTCCATACACAACTTTCGTAGACCTCTTGGAATGATCATAATTTGAATTCAAATAGAAAAAATTCTATCATGTTCTGTTCACCTTCATTGAGTCAACTCAGTCAGTGGTCGGGTTGGCTTGACTGCATCTTACCCAAACTCTTAATATCTGTTTGCTTGAGAGAGCCAGCTCGACTGTGGTTCGAGCTGGCTCGATCTCAATCCAAGCTGGCTTGATGGCGTATCAGAGCTGGCCCAACTGCTGTGCTGAAAACTAATTCTCTTCTTATTGTGGGTCAAATTTGAGGCATCAAATCCTAACATATTTAATATGGGCTTGAGTTCTCTTAATCCTGTTGGTATATCTCTGCACTTCATAAGTTTTCTTCTTGTATTATACATAATTTCTTTTTGGATCATGACTCCTTCTTTATTGCAGAGGTGGACACTAAGATAGTCGAGATGTTCACGAAGGGGCTTCAGGCTCATAAGAGTAAAGGGAAGGCACAAGGTGAGGGTTCAAAGAAGGCAAGGATCAATATCCTGAGCTTTGTAGCACCTGCCAATGCCACTGCTCTCCAAAGGTTGCTGATGGCACCGAGGTTGTTTCAGCTGTAGAGGTTGGTGCTACTGATGGGGTCGTAGTGCCTCCTACATCCTCGAGCCCTCCTATTGAAGTTCAAATTTCGGAGCTTCTTGCTAGATTAGAAAGAGAGAGAAAAAAGAGGAGAAAGAGAAGTCGGCCACCATAAAGGTTTGGCGCAAAGCTCGTCCCAATGAGTCCAATGAAGGTGAAGAAAACTTGGAAGAAAATTTCTTCCACAATCGGAACATCATCAGGGATTTGGTTGATAAATTCATCCTACCCGAGATGGTAGACAAGATTGCCAACTTCGACTGTGAGCAGCGCACTTGGGATTCCCTTGGAGCCTTCCTTAAGGTAATAACCTTATCTTTTCTTTTTTCTTTTTTCTTATACATGTGTAACCCAATTTACTCCTTGCAGTCGAAAGCATTAAAGGCTCGGAGGATCACCAAGCTGAGGTCAGCCACCTTCAGAAGGAGAAAGCCATCAAAGTCAACTGCCTCACAAAGAAGAAGGCTATCGAGGTCAGGGTTCTTCAAGAGGCGCTCAAGAAGGAAGAGCAAACATCAATGGGGCTGAAGGCTACTTTGGCCTTAGAAGAGGAGAGGAGGAAGAAGGTTGAAGCCGAGATCATCAAACTGAAGGAGCAGGTTTCAAGATAGATCTTGAAGGTGAAGGCCCAGGCAGTAGAAGAGTTCAAGGTCTCCTCTGAAATGAGGGACTTGAATGTCAAGTTCAGCCAAGAAGCCTTCATCAAGGGGTTTGAGCTCTTCGAGGATAGGATGGCCAACAAATTTTTTGAGCTCAACCTCAGCTTTTTGATCAAAGAAGTTTCTGATGAAAAGGTAGGACCATCTATCGCCACGACTGACCTCTCCCCTGTCGAGCCTGCTGTTGAAGAGTCGGGGCCGACTGATGCTGTGCTGAACTCCTTGGCTGCTCTCCCAGAGGTCTGAGACCTCCTATCTTATATTTTTTCTTTTCATTTGTTTAATTTTTTTTACTTAAAAAATATTTTGATTAATGAAGACAAGTTTAGTTTGAGAGTAATTTTTTTTTTTTGCGAAATCTATGTTGTGACGCTTTTATGCTTCAAGTGTAGTTTCCTGTCGAAGCCGAACCCTTACCTCAGGGTGTTCCCGTGAAGGCCCATACAAAACACTTAAGGAGGGAGGTTCATCAACTTAAAAAAAAGTTAGTGAAATTGAAAGGAAAGCTTCAAAAATTAAAAAAGAGTTACACTGAAGCTAATGTTGAGATCAACCACCTCCGTCAAGTCCATAAGCAAGATGCCATGGACTATATCAATAAGAAGCATCACTTGACCAAAGAGCTAGAAAGGGCAAAGAAGTTTAGTAGTGATAAGGCCTGGGTTCTGACCAACAAGATCTTCTCTTTTGAAGCTGAGATCCGCAGAGCGAATGGGAAGATCGATCGGTTAAAACATAGTGTAGTTCAGTCTCAAAGCCAAAAGGAGTACGACTAGGACTGGTCGAAAAGATTTTTTGATCTTCAGAAGCAACTATGCGACACTAAAGAGAATTATAAGTCTTATCGATTTTGCTGGAGCAAAGAGATTGATGATTACAAGAGGAAACTTAGGGCTACCAACAGCAAAGTGATGAGGCTCTAGAAGTAGTTGGCCGACAGGGCTCAAGCTAGTCCTAGCAAGGAATTGGATGAACTCCTTGCTTTAAGGGGGACCATGGAAAGGCTGAGTCATACGAAAAAGAGAAAATCGAGCTATAGTAGCTGAGGATCCAGATGGTTTATCAAGAAGATGTCACTAAGAATGTAGAGGCCGAATCTGCTGTTCTTAGAAAGAGGTTGAGAGAGACAGAGGAAGAATCACGTAGATGGAAGAGAATGCTGAGGGAGAGCTTGGCGGCGAGGAAGAGGCTCAAAAAAAAAATGGAAGGCCTGAAACTCTCTCTTGTGTTGGTTGGAGCTGGCAGCCCAAAGTCCAACTCTGAGTAGGACTTTGTCTTCTTTTTCTCTTTTTTTTTTATAATTAGTCTTGCAGACTTTTTCATGTATCGAACTTTTATTTTAATAAAACACTACTTTTCGATTGCTTCATCTCAGTCGTATATTTGTGTAGTTTTTCACTTTCTTCTATTTTGTTGTTCGTGATTGTAGAGCTTGTTAGATATATGCGCCCTAGAAGTCAGAATTGGCTGACACTTGTAATACACTTCTAAGGGCAAAATTGTAACTTTGAGTTAATAGTAATGATAATTCATATTTTCAAGAGTTGAAAATTTAAGACATGAATAATCATTATTAACTCATAAAATGCTTCCAATCATAGGATCATCACGAGGATGGTGATTGATCCGGAAGGTTGGTGTACAATCATTTTTTTTAGTAGATGAGTCTTGAGTCTATGGTGTGAAGACATCAGAGCGAAAGTACAGATACTCGTTAGAAAATGAGAGCACTGAGCATGACCATCTCGAGTAGTCATTAGGGAGTCTACCTTCTCGTCAATGACTGACTCGATGCTGCAGTAGTGTGTCTGGTTCTTTGACCTGAGGTGCATCGGCAGTTCACCTTGAGGGTGTTATAGTTTGACTACACCATTACTCGGTCTCCTAGCCATATGGAACCCTGAGGTGTATGTTGGCTATAGCATGTTCATTGTAGGAACTGGATTGCATCAAGATGGAATCTATCTACCTCGGTGGTAGAGGAGCAGCCCTATGATGATCATGAGAATCAAGTCCAGAAGCCCATGGCCATGGCAGAGTGAAATAATAGAAAGAGTTTCTATTTAGATTTTCACATTCGGACTCGAATCGAATGATTACATCATATGACAGAGACTAGGGTTTGACGAGTTCACCTTAACCCTAATCTGATCGGGGCTCAAGATAGAAGAACTTAATCACACAGGTAGCTGCACCAAGAGGTTCGCATTCAGCTCTGATGGGTTGCCACCATATACTGCTAGGTGTCACTGGTGGATTTTGGGAGCAATTAGAATGATTTAGATGATCGATCATTCTAGCTGTTCGAATCAGAAGAGTTCTGATCCATCGAAAGGAGTTTCGATGATGTCGATGATAGAGATCATGACATATCCCATTACCATACAGAACTGAACCTAACTGGGTCACACAAACAAGGGTTTGAATCTGGTGATCATCAATTGAACTGATCCAGTTCAATTGATCTGAATGAGATTCAATTAGGTTCAAGAAAATCGTGCTAGCACTCGATTGAACCTAACGTTCTTCTTTTGCTATCATAAATAAGTTGTCCTGTCTGAGCCAAAGGAGTTTGTGCTCAATCAGAGGCCTTCATATGGTCTGACTGGAGGTTGTCCAAGTCAGAAAAGGTTGTCTTATTTTGTAAGACATTACCTGCCATTTTTGGTCACCTGCCATTTCTTGTTCTTTGACTTTGGTCAAAAGTCTACCTTTGACTGGTCAAATGTTGACCATTGATACTTTGACTTTTGAACACATGTCATGCACCTATTGGAGAGCTGGTGGGGGCCTGTCCCCCTGCCAGAACCTGGCAAGGAGGAGGGCGCACGCCACCCTAGGCGTGTGCCCAAGTTGGAGGCGCCTAGGAGTCCTTGTTGGACAAGGACTCCATCTCCTTTTTGGATTCCAATTAGAGTTCTTCTAAGAACCAACTTTGACTGGTCTTAGGTGCCCTCTAAGGAGGAATCCAGGGGACTCTATTTCCACCAATCAGATTTAGATCTGATTTCACAAAGGGTTGTGATTGGTTGGGAAGGAAGAGGAGTTGGATCACAGACTTAGTCTATAAATAAGACCCTGCGCCCAACTCAAATTAGAATTGAAAAGAAATTCAATTCCCATGCCCCAAGGCTGCCTCTCCCCTCCTTCCTCCATGCCAAAGCCCACCTTCTCCCTCTCCTCTCCACGTCCAAAAGTGAGTTTTGGACCTTGGTTGGTGCGATTCCAGATCAAGAGAAAGGCGATCTGAAAGCTAAGAAGGCTGCGCTGCTGCAAAGGACGACTGCTGATCTTCAAAAGAGTTTTGAAGATCCTCCAGATCAGATCCAGATCTGATTTTTGGAGATGTGATAGAGAAGAAGAGGATCTCCTAGATCCAAGCCCGAGTGGATACCGGTAGAGGCCAGGCGCTTGCGTGGCTAGATCCAGAACCTTCCGCTGCTTACAGGATCATCAACAGGGTAATAGGATTACCCAAATCAAGGTAAATTAAATTTGATTTAATTTATCTTAAATTTTATTTTATTTATTAAAATAATAAGAATTAGATCTAAAATATATCAAGATCTGATTGAGATCAAAGAAAATTTTTTTTGAAATATATCTCTTGATCTGATCAGATCTGAACGAACCTGGATCCGGAAAAATCAGGATTTTCCTTCAACTGGTATCAGAGCCATGGTTCTAAAATTATTTAGATCTAATTTTAAATTTATTTTAATTAGAAAAAAATAAGTGATTTCAGATGTCACATGAGATGTGATCAGATCTGAAATCAGAAAAAATTAAAATTAAATGATTTGGATCTAAGATTAGAAAATATGCATGACTAGTTCTAGAATAGAATAGTTCTATAGAATAGTCTTGCATGTTTTTGATTTAATCTGATTAAATCATATTTTAGATCTATTTATTTACTATTTTTTGATATTATAATGGTTATAATAACATCTAAAAAATAGCAAATAAAAATTATTTAATTTTAAATATCATATGAGATATGATTGATGCATGTCTAGACTAGTTGTAGAATAGTTCTACATAATTGTCTAGATTAGAATTTATTTTGATTAGATCAATTTAAATCTAATTTTTTAGATTATTATGAGATAATTTAGATCTGAAAATATGCATGATTTGATACATGAGATGTATGCAAAATATGCCATGATTAGATCTAATTTGTATATGAGATATATGATATAGATCTAAAACTGTTTTGTAGTATTGCATGTTCCTGATTAAGGCGTTCCTCTTGGCCGTCCGGTCATAAGAACGAAGAAGGGTTTAAAGGCCCTCTCTTCCCATTCGATGGGGTGTTCTTATGATGTGTAGGGGTGCTGCGTGTTCGTCCTTAATCAGAAACCCAAAACTTACTTTCTGCAAAACCCTAGATCCTGAAACCCTAGGATTTATTGTGCATATTTTATTTATGAACCCTACTTAATTAAGAATTAAGTTTATGGAATATTAATTAGGTCTAAAATTGAGAATTTTAGATCTAAGACATATTCATAATACTGGGTTCGGGCTTGGGTAGCTCAATTAGGTCTAAGCGGTTGATCAAACCGAATCAAGAGTTGGTTAGATGGGATCAACAATGCTTAAATTGACCAGCCTAATAGGATTAAGTCTGGGTCAAGATCGAGTCACGATCAAGCAAGACCTAATTAGGCTCAGAGGTTAGAGTCTGGATTGTAGGCTAACCCAATTGGTTCTGACTCAATAATTTGGTGTCTAAGGTAAGTTTGGCACATACGACCGACTGGTTTTTAATTGGAAGCTACTCGACCTGAATGCGTTCTTGTACGAGTTAATGGCATATTCCTTCCACCGGTCTCACTTACCTGGCCATATCTGTTGACACAGTTCTGATCTGAGGTGGTCAATAATCCGAGCTAACCCATGCCACTAGGTTAGTCATAATTGTTATGACTAATGCCAAGTCTAGTTTAATGAGACCTGAATCAATTCTCCCTAAGAAAAGATTAAGTCTGAGGTCTTCCACCATTGTAGATGTGCGGGCCCTTCCCGGGGTTGATTGTTCTCGGCTGGATACAGTGGCTCAGTTGCACCGGGAAGATGCAACCATGTCTATTAGGCATTGGATGCTATGGGCTGGAGGATGAGTTGGGCTCAATATTTTGGATACGGTGAGAGACTCAATTAGGAACCCAGTCTATGCAAATGGTGGGTCTGACTTAACTAAGGAGTGGATCAATATTTTGGATACGGTGAGATTCATGAATTAGAGACCAAGTTTGGGTGCACCATGATTAGAGAATCATTGAACAAGAGTTGTTCACTCATTGGCTAACCCATCACCAATAACTGTTAGGTGAGGTGATGAGTCAGTTGGTGAGACCGCACCACCCACTAGAAATCATTAATCATGGAGATTTTTGCATCTCTACAGAGGGAGTGTAGGGATCCGAGAAAATAGTGGGAGCTAATTTGTTTAAAAATAAAATTTTCCCTAAACAAATTGGTCAAGTCAATAATTATAGTATCTAACTAGAATCTTTGACTCTCTATAGGAAAATGTCTGCGTCCAACCCATTGGCACGTATCCTGGACACACATAGACTGACTGGACCCAATTATAAAGATTGGCTCAGGAACTACAAAATTATTTTGGGATTTCGAGAAGTTAACCCATGTTATTGGACCAGGACCCTCCCACCTTACCAGCCCGTCCATCCATTGAACAGAGAGCATCTCTGGAAAAATGGATAGACGAAGATAATAAGGCCAGATATTACATGTTGGGCTCGATGTCTGATGAGCTCCAGCGCCAACATGAAGATATCGGAGACTGCTCGCCAAATGTTGGCTCACCTACCAGGAGATGTTTGGTGAACAGAGTCGCGCAGCCAAATATCAAGTCACGAAATGACTTTTTAAGGCTAAGATGCGTGATGGGCAGTCAGTCCAAGATCACTGTCTGACAATGATCAAGGACATGGAAGAGCTTGAGAAGCTCGGTGTGAAGTTAGACTTGGATCTGCAGAACGATATTATTCTGCAATCCTTGACTGATGCATATGGGCAATTCATCATGAATTACCACATGCATAAACTTCAAAATTTCCTTGGCCGAATTAATGAATATGCTGGTTACCGCTGAGCTTTCTATGAAAGGTTCTAAAGGCTCAGTTCTTGCTATGGAATGGACTTCTTCCAAAAGAAAGTCTTATGGAAAGAAAAAGAAGTCTGCGAAAAAGCAAAAATGGAAGGAGCAAAGAAGAAGAAGGCAGAACTGAAGAAAAAGGATCGATGTCAAAGGAAAGTATTTCCATTGCAACAGCGACGGCCATTGGAAGCGGAACTGCCCTACTTACCTGGCCACCCTGAAGAACAAGAAGGAAGGTCCTTCTGGAGGTATGCTCGTTATTGAGTCTAACCTTACGGTTTCTTCTGCATCCAGTTGGGTGCTTGACTCTGGTTCTAGTGCTCATCTGTGCACTTCCATGCAGGGTCTTGAGGATAGCAGGAGGCTGAGGGATGGAGACATGATCCTACGCGTCGGTAATGGAGCAAGAGTTGCTGCAGTAGCCGTGGGAACATACCCTCTTCGATTACCATCTGGTTTAGACTTAGTTTTGAAAGACTGTTATTATGTGCCTGCAGCTAGCAGGAATTTGATTTCTGTTTCATGCTTAGCACAAGAAGGCTATGTGATTACCTTCTTTAAGGACCATTGTAACATTCTTTATGAAAGAAATAAAATTGCAAATGGTTTTCCTTATTAATGGTCTTTATCAGCTACATATTGATGTACCTGTTCTAACTATCGAGCAAAACGTGAATGCCAAACGACCTAGGGATAGTCCAAACGATAGATATCTATGGCACCTGAGATTAGGTCATATAGCAGAAGATAGGATCAACAAATTGGAGAAAAATGGGCTATTGAGTCCATTGACTTCTGAGTCATATCCAACTTGTGAATCTCCTGTCTTCAAGGCAAAATGACTAAACTCCCTTTTGTTGGACATGGGGAGAGGGCCACAGATCTCCTTGCCCTAGTACATACTGATGTGTGCGGCCCATTTGATGTGCCGGCTAGAGGCAATTTTGTCTACTTCATTACCTTTACCGATGATCTGTCTAGGTATGGGTATGTGTATCTTATGAGACACAAGTCTGAAGCTTTTGAAAAGTTCAAAGAATTCAGACATGAAGTAGAAAAACAAACTGGAAAACCCATTAAGGTTCTTCGATCAGATCGAGGAGGTGAATACCTTAGCCGGGAATTCCTAGACTATCTCAAGGAAAAATGGCATAGTCTCTCAATGGACTCCACCAGGAACACCTCAACTCAACGGGAGTTTCAGAATGGAGAAATCGGACTCTATTGGATATGGTTCGATCCATGATGAGCTTCACAGACCTCCCTGATTTTCTTTGGGGACACTCATTGTTAACTTCAATTCTATCTACTGAATAGGGTTCCCTCTAAAACCGTTCCTACCACACCGTATGAGATATGGCACGGTAAGAAACCAAGTCTGAGTCATCTCAGAATTTGGGGTTGTCCGGCTCATGTCAAAAGACAACAAGCGGACAAGTTAGAGTTTAGGTCCTTTCAGAGCTCGATTCATAGGATATCCTAAAGAGTCATTAGGATACTATTTCTACATTCCAGAAGACCACAATGTGATTGTGAGTCGACATGCCATCTTTCTTGAAAAATAGTTTATTCAAGATAGCGGCATTGGAAAGCAGATTCAAGCTTGATGAGAAAGTCTCACAAGTACAACGAGCTAAGGACCAATTGGAACCAAATCAGGTTGAGCCAATAAGAACACTACCTCCTCCACCTCGTAGATCGGAAAGAGTTTTCCATCCCCCTGAAAGATACTTAGGTATTATTTCAGAGGAAGTAGAGGAAAATGTTCCTCGTAGGTAATGGTGCTCATGGTGATGATCCCAAAACCTACAACGAGGCGATATCAGATATCGACTCCGAGAAATGGCTAGAGGCAATGCAGTCAGAAATTGACTCGATGCACTCAAACCAAGTCTGGACCTTGGTAGATCCACCAGAAGGTATAGTACCTATTGGGTGTAAATGGATCTTCAAGAGAAAGATTGGTGCAGATGGGAATGTGGAGACATTCAAGGCTAGACTAGTGGCAAAAGGTTATAGTCAACGCGAAGGCATTGACTATCAGGATACCTTTTCCCCAGTGGCTATGCTAAAATCCATCCGCACATTGCTTGCCATTGCAGCCTATTTCGATTATGAAATATGGCAAATGGACGTGAAAACGGCATTCTTAAATGGATATCTTGAGGAAGATATCTATATGGAACAGCCGCTAGGTTTCACATCCAGTGATACTGATCACAAGGTTTGCAAGCTGCAAAGGTCCATATATGGACTTAAGCAAGCATCTCGGAGCTGGAACACTCGTTTCAATGATGTGATCAAAAAGTTTGGTTTCATCAAAAATGAAGAGGAACCATGTATTTTCAAAAAGGTCAGTGGGAGCGCTGTTGTCTTCCTCGTATTGTACGTGGATGACATCCTCCTTATTGGGAATGATATTCCCATGTTGACAACAGTCAAATTATGGTTGTCCAAGGAATTCTCCATGAAAGACCTAGGTGAAGCATCCTTTATTCTAGGAATTAAGGTCTATAGGGATAGACCGAATAGGATGCTAGGACTTTCACAGAAGATGTACATAGAGAAAGTACTAAAGAGGTTTAGTATGGAAAACTCTAAGAGGGGATTAATACCCTTCAGACATGGTATTCATCTTTCCAAGAAGATGTGCCCCAGCACACCTGAGGAAATAGAACGCATGAGCAAGATCCCTTATGCTTCTGCAATAGGGAGCCTCATGTATGCCATGCTATGTACACGACCTGATATAGCCCATGCTGTGAGTGTCACAAGCAGATATCAGTCAAATCCAGGTGAAGAACACTGGACTTCTGTGAAATGTATCCTTAAGTACTTGAGAAGAACTAAGGATATGATGTTGGTCTTTGGTAACGGAGAACTCCAAGTCCAGGGATACACAGACTCGGATTTCATGTCCGATATAGATGATCGAAAGTCGACATCTGGGAGTCTGTTTGTGTGCAATGGTGGTGCTGTCAGCTGGAAGAGTTCCAAGCAAATGGTGATAGCAGATTCCACCATGGAAGCAGAATATATCGCTGCATCAGAGGCTGCGAAGGAAGCATTCTGGTATAAGAAGTTTGCTGCAGAAATTGGAGTAATGCCATCAGATGCCATTCCTCTATACTGCGACAACAATGGCGCCATAGCCCTTGCTAAGGAGCCGAGGTCTCACCAAAAATCCAAGCATATTGAGCGGCGATACCACCTCATCCGCGATTACCTCGAGAAGGGTTATGTCGAGGTCAAGAGAGTCAACTCCGCAGATAATGTGGCAGACCCACTTACAAAGCCGTTGGGCCAGCAGAAGATCGAAGCCCACCTTGAGAAGATGGGACTTAGACTTGTAGCCAATTGGCTTTAGGACAAGTGGGAGATTGTTAGATATATGTGCCCTAGAAGCCAGAATTGGCTGACACTTGTAATACACTTCTAGGGGCAAAATTATAATTTTGACTAATATCAATAAAATGGGTTATTTTCTATCACATATGTGTATTTAGTGTCTGTGATACATCCTTTGAGTTAATGGTAATGATAATTCATATTTTCAAGAGTTGAAAATTTAAGACATGAATAATCATTATTAACTCATAAAATGCTTCCGACCATAGGATCATCACGAGGATGGTGATTGATCCGGAAGGTTGGTGTACAATCGCTTCTCTTTAGTAGATGAGTCTTGAGTCTACGGTGTGGAGACACCGGAGCGAGAGTACAGGTACTCGTTAGAGAACGAGGGCACTGAGCGTGACCACCTCGAGTAGTCATTAGGGAGTCTACCTTCTCGTCAATGACTGACTCGATGCTGCAGTAGTGTGTCTGGTTCTTTGACCTGAGGTGCATCGGCAGTTCACCTTGAGGGTGTTATAGTTTGACTACACCATTACTCGGTCTCCTAGCCATATGGAACCCTGAGGTGTATGTTGGCTATAGCATGTTCATTGTAGGAACTGGATTGCATCAAGATGGAATCTATCTACCTCGGTGGTAGAGGAGCAGCCCTATGATGATCATGAGAATCAAGTCCTAGAAGCCCATGGCCATGGCAGAGTGAAATAATAGAAAGAGTTTCTATTTAGATTTTCACATCGGACTCTGAATCGAATGATTACATCATATGACAGAAACTAGGGTTTGACGAGTTCACCTTAACCCTAATCTGATCGGGGCTCAAGATAGAAGAACTTAATCACACAGGTAGCTGCACCAAGAGGTTCGCATTCAGCTCTGATGGGTTGCCACCATATACTGCTAGGTGTCACTGGTGGATTTTGGGAGCAATTAGAATGATTTAGATGATCGATCATTCTAGCTGTTCGAATCAGAAGAGTTCTGATCCATCGAAAGGAGTTTCGATGATGTCGATGATAGAGATCATGACATATCCCATTACCATACAGAACTGAACCTAACTGGGTCACACAAACAAGGGTTTGAATCTGGTGATCATCAATTGAACTGATCTAGTTCAATTGATCTGAATGAGATTCAATTAGGTTCAAGGAAAATCGTGCTAGCACTCGATTGAACCTAACGTTCTTCTTTTACTATCATAAATAAGTTGTCCTGACTGAGCCAAAGGAGTTTGTGCTCAATCAGAGGCCTTCATATGGTCTGACTGGAGGTTGTCCAAGTCAGAAAAGGTTGTCTTATTTTGTAAGACATTACCTGCCATTTTTGGTCACCTGCCATTTCTTGTTCTTTGACTTTGGTCAAAAGTCTACCTTTGACTGGTCAAATGTTGACCATTGACACTTTGACTTTTGATCCACATGTCATGCACCTATTGGAGAGCTGGTGGGGGCCTGTCCCCCTGCCAGAACCTGGCAAGGAGAGGGCGCACGCCACCCTTGGCGTGTGCCCAAGTTGGAGGCGCCTAGGAGTCCTTGTTGGACAAGGGACTCCATCTCCTTTTTGGATTCCAATTAGAGTTCTCCTAAGAACCAACTTTGACTGGTCTTAGGCGCCCTCTAAGGAGGAATCCAGGGGACTCTATTCCCACCAATCAGATTTAGATCTGATTTTCACAAAGGAGTTGTGATTGGTTGGGAAGAAGAGGAGTTGGATCACAGACAGTCTATAAATAAGACCCTACGCCCAACTCAAATAAAATTGAAAAAGAATTCAATTCCCACACCCCAAGGCTGCCTCTCCCCTCTTCCTCCATGCCAAATCCACCTTCTCCCTCTCCTCTCCACGTCCAAAAGGAGTTTTGGACCTTGGTTGGTGCAATCCAGATCAAGAGAAAGGCGATTGAAAGCTAGAAGGCTGCGCTGCTGCAAAGGACGACTGCTGATCTTCAAAAGAAGTTTTGAAGATCCTCCAGATCAGATCCAGATTTGATTTTTGGAGATATGATAGAGAAGAAGAGGATCTCCAGATCCAGCCCGAGTGGATACCGGTAGAGGCCAGGCACTTGCGTGGCTAGATCCAGAACCTTTCGCTGCTTACAGGATCATCAATAGGGTAATAGGATTACCCACATCAAGGTAAATTAAATTTGATTTAATTTATCTAAATTATTTTAGTTATTAAAATAATAAGAATTAGATCTAAAACATCCCAGATTTGATCTGGGTCAAAGAGAAAATTTTTTGAAATATATCTCTTGATCTAATCAGATCTGAACGAACCTGATCCGGGAAATTAGAATTTTCCTTCAGAGCTGTCCTTTGATAATAGTTGTCGTTCACCACAACATATATCCCCTTTGATTGTAGACGATGACCCTTGGGTAGGTTTTTTTCTAGTTTATATAATTGGGTCTTCATATCTTTTATGTCTAGATAAGGTCCCCAGATCTCGATCATGGTTGATCAGGACTTTTGCTTAGACGAAATCATCCTCCCTTCTTGAATATTTAAAGGTCTTTTCTTATGTCAGGATGAGATTCTCCTTCAGTTTCTGGTATATTTGATCTTTTTTCTTATTAGGACGAGATTCTCCTCTTATTCCTAATAAGGGCATCAGGGCATGAAAGGACCATCGAGAGGGCCTCTCTCCTTGTCCTCCTGTCAAGATGAGATCCTTTATCTATTCCTGATGGGGTTGGCTTTTTTTCTTGTTAGGATGAGGTTCTCCTCCTATTTCTAATAAGATCATTGGGGCATAAAAGGGTTGTTGAAAGAGCCTCTCCTCTTGTTCTCCTATCAGAACAAGATCATCCTCCTATTCCTGATAGGGTTAGCCTTTTTTCTTGTTAGGATGAGGTTCTCCTTCTATTCCTAACAAAATCATTAGGGCATAAAAGGATCATTGAAAGGGCCTCTCCTCTTATCCTTCTATCAGGATGAGATCCTCCTTCTATTTCTAATGAGGTTGGCCATTTTTTTTTGTTAGGAGAGGTTCTCCTCCTATTTCTAATAAGATCATTGGGGCATAAAAGGACCATTGAAAAGGGCCTCCTCTGTTTCTTCTGTCAAGACGAGATCCTCCTATTACTGATGGGTTGGCCTTTTTCTTATTAGGATGAGGTTCCTTCCATATCCTAGCAAGATCATTTAGGACACAAAAGGACCATTGAAAGGGCCTCTCTCCTTATCTTCTTGTCAGGATGAGATCCTCCTCCTATTCTTGATGGGTTGGCCTTTTTTGTTGTTAGGATGAGGTTCTTCTCATGTTCCTAATGTTGAAAGGCCCTCTCCTCTTATCCCCCTGTTAGGATGAGGTCCTCCTCTTGTTCCTGATGGGGTTGGCCTTTTTCTTAGTTAGGATGAGGTTCTCCTCCTATTCCTAATAAAGTTATTAGGACACAAAAGGGCTGTTGAAAGGGCCTCTCCCATTGTTTCTCTATCAGGACGAGGTCCTCCTCCTATTCTTGACGGGATTGGCTTTTCTTCTTATTAGGACGAGATTCTCCTCTTGTTCTTAATAAGGTCATTGGGGCACAAAAGGATCATTAAAAGAATCTCTCTCCTTTATCTCTTATTTAAGATCTGAAGGCCTTCAGCCTCACTTGGATGATGTTAACCTCCTATCATAAATAACCAAAGGCCTTCTACTTCATTTAAGAACGAAGTTCGGTTAAGTCGTTTTCTTTCATCATATAGTTTTGTGCCAAAAAATAAAGATATTGAAATAAAAAAGTTTTATTAAGGCAAGATTATTGATGATACATTCGCAAGTTCTCCGAGTTTCAAGGTCGTGGGAATGTTGATTCTCTGAGCTCCTTCAAATAATATGTTCTTGATCAGATGATTTTCACGACCTCATAGGGGCCTTCTCAGTCCAGGGTGAGCTTTTCTTGATTTTAAGATTGCAAAATATCTACTCCTCGAAGCACTAGATCTTCTACTCTGAACGTCTTACTTCTGACCTCGGAGTTGTAGTAGCATGCTACTCTTTGCTTGTAAGCTGCCATTCGGATTTAAGCCTTCTCTCGATTTTCTTTCAATAGATTGAGATTTGCTTTGAGATCCTGTGAATTTTTTTGTTCGCTAAAAGTCAACTCATGCCGAAGGAAGTTCAAGCTCTACTACAATGACTACTTATATTCCAAAAGCCAATGCAAAAGGGATTTTCCTAGTTGGTAACCTTTGAGTGATTCTATAAGCCTAAAGCATATGATAGAGTTCGTCCACCCATGTTCCTTTTGCTCTTTCAAGCCATGCTTTTATCCCATGAAGCAAAGTTCTGTTGGTTACTTTTATCTCACCATTCGCCTATGGATGAGTTACTGATGTGAAGTGGTAAGATATGTTTTGATCTTCACAAAACTCAGTGAACTTCACTCCTACAAATTGGTGCCCATTATCAGTGATTAACGTCCGAGATAGGCCAAACCTGCAAATAATTGACTTCCAGATAAAGTCCTACACTTTAGCTTCAATGATTTTTGATAGAGGTTCAGCCTCAACGCACTTAGTAAAGTAATCTACCACCACCAAAAGAAACTTTTGCTATCCAAATGCTATGGAAAAAGGCCCAAGTATATTCATTCTCCATTATGAAAACAGCCAAGGAGCACCTAATGGCATGAGCTGTGAAGCCGACTGTCTTGAATGTTTGTATTTCTCTGACATCTATCATATTTTCTCATATAATTCATCACATCTTGGTGCATTGTTGGCCAATAGTATCCCTGCCAAAGTAACTTATATGACAAAGATCTTTCCCTCAGATGATCTTCGCATATTCCTTCATGGACTTTCCTTAAGGCATAACCAGTTTCGGAAGTTCGGAGACATTTGAGGTATGGTAAGGAGTACGAACTCTTATACAACTTATTTTCATATAAAATATAGCAGGAAACTTGATTTCTTAACTTTCGAGCTTTTTTGTGGTCTCTGAAAAGAATTATGTCTTTAAGATAAGAAATCAATGGATCGATCCAGCTAGGCTCATGATTGATTTGCATTATTGCCTGGGGTTCTTCTGAATTTGGGTGCTACAGGACTTCAAAGAGGACTTCTTTTGGAAGCTCATTTGGGGCTAAGGTGGCTAACTTAGAAAAAAGGTCGGCTCTGAAGATCTGTTGAATTTCAAAGCTACTAAAGGTCAGGATTAAATCTCTCACTTTTTAAAAATATTTCTTCATACTTTCCTTCTGAGCTTCAAAGATGTAACTGACTTACCCCACTACTAGTTGAGAATCACTATAAACCTTTAAATATTTTGCTTTCAATTCTTTAGCTATCTTTAGCCCCAAGATAAGAGCTTCATATGTAGCCCCATTGTTAGTAATGAGGAACTCAAAGCAAAAAGCATATTCGGCCACAATCCCCTCTAGATTAATGAGAATAAAGTCCGTACCTACTCCAGAAGCATTGGATGAACCATCAACATATAGTGGCCAGAAGTTTTCAAGAAGATCAGTCTTTTCTTCAGGAGAGTCAAGGATATGAACTTCTTAGTGCTTTAGTTTGGTCGCATCTAGAATAGTTCACTCCATAATAAAATTAGCTAGTATTTGAGCTTTAATGGACAGCCGAGGTTGAAAATGAATGTCAAATTTAGTTAACTCGATCACCCATTTTGCTACTCTTCTGGAGGTATCAGGCCGATGAAGAACCATCTTGATGGATTGATCAGTAAGGAGAGTAATTATGTGTCCCTGAAAATAAAGTCGAAGCTTTCTAGTTGGAATTAATAAGGTATAAGTTAGCTTGTCTAATTTGGTATACCTTATTTCTACATTTCTCAGGACTCTACTTATATAGTAGATCAGCTTTTGAACTTTAGCTTCTTCCCTAACCAAGATGGCTCCAATAGCTATCGGAGACACAGCAAGATACAAGAACAACTCTTTTTCAGGTTTAGGCTTGGCTAGGAGCAGCGGCAAACTGAGATAGTTCTTCAATTCTTCAAAGGCCTACTGGCACTTAGGAGTCCAATTAAAGTTCTTGGACTATTTGAGTGTTAGATATGTGTGCCCTAGAAGCCAGAATTGGCTGACACTTGTAATACACATCTAAGAGCAAAATTATAATTTTAATTATAAATAATAAAATGAGTTATTTTCTATCACATAAGTGTATTTAGTGTCTGTGATACATCCCTTGAGTTAATGGGAATGATAATTCATATTTTCAAGAGTTGAAAATTTAAGACATGAATTTTCATTTATTAACTCATAAAATGCTCCTGACCATAGGATCATCATAAGGATGGTGATTGATCCAGAAGGTTTGTGTACAATCGCTTTTTTATAGTAGATGAGTCTTGAGTCTATGGTGTGGAGACACCGAAGTGAAAGTATAGGTACTTGTTAGAGAACGAGGGCACTGAGCGTGACCACCTCGAGTAGTCATAAGAAAGTCTACCTTCTCGTCGATGACTGACTCGATGCTGCAGTGGTGTGTCTGGTTCTTTGACCTGAGGTGCATCGGCAGTTCACCTTGAGGGTGTTATAGTTTGACTACACCATGACTCGATCTCCTAGCCATTCGGAATCCTGAGGTGTATGTTGGCTATAGCATGTTCATTGTAGGAATTGGATTGCACCAAGATGGAAATCTATCTACCTCGGTGGAAGAGGAGCAGCCCTATGATGATCATGAGAATCAAGTCCATAAGCCCATGGCCATGGCAGAGTGTAAAATAATAGAAAGAGTTTCTATTAAGATTTTCACATCGGACTTGAATCGAATGATTAAATCATATGATAGAAATTAGGGTTTGACGAGTTCACCTTAACCCTAATCTGATCGGGGCTCAAGATAGAAGAACTTAATCACATAGGTAGCTGCACCGAGAGGTTCATTTTTAGTTTTGATGGGTTGCCACCATATACTGCTAGGTGTCACTGGTGGATTTTGGGAGCAATTAGAATGATTTAGATGATCGATCATTCTAGTTGTCTGAATCAGAAGAGTTCTGATCCATCGAAAAGAGTTTCGATGATGTCGATGATGGAGATCATGACATATCCCATTACCATACAGAACTGAACCTAACTGGATCACACAAACAAGGGTTTGGATCTGGATATCATCAATTGGACTAATCCAGTTCAATTGATTTGAATTAGATTCAATTAGGTTCAAGAAAATCATGCTAGCACACGATTGAAGCCTAACGTTCTCCTTTTTCTATCATTAAAAGTTATCTCGATTGAGCCAAATGTATTTGTGCTCACTCAGGTACCTTTACCTGATTCTGACTGAAGCTTGTCCAGGTTAGAAAAGGGTTATCTTAATTTATGAGATAAATTTGAGACAACACCTACCATTTTCTGTCACCTATCAATTCTTGTCCTTTGACTTTGGTCAAACATTGACCTTTGACCCTTGGACATTTGCCCATTGTATCATGCACTTATAGGAGAGACTTAGATAGACCAATGTCCACCTACCATTCTGGAAATTAGGAAAGATGGAGGGTGCACATGCCTAGGATGGCATGCACCGCCATGTGGATAGGGGATACTGGAGTCCCATATGGATGGGACTCCAGGTTGCTTGTTGGATTCAAACTAGGTGACCCTTCACCTATAGACTTTGACCAGTCTAAGGCACCACCTTAAGGATGAATCTATGGGGCTCTCATCTGATTGGATCAGGTGATATCATCCCACCAATCAGATTTAGATTTGATTGCACAGAGCAACATGATTGGTTGGGATGATGCAGCACTGCATGGTGCAGCAAGGTCTATAAAGTAGACCCTTACTCTGCACCCAACCTTTAAGAGAGCTTTCTCCTAGCCACGCCCCAAGGCTGCCCCTCTCCCTCCTCCATGCCAATCATCTGAGCCCTCTCTCTCCTCTCCATGTCCAAGGAAAGTTGGGTTTCTTCAATTTGGTGCGATCCAGGCAAGAAAAGGCTGACGAAAAAGGAAGAAGGCAGCACTGCTGTAGAGACGACTGCTGATCTTCAGAAGATAGTTTTGAAGATCCTCCAAATTAGATCCAGATCTAATTTTTAGAAGAAAAGAAAGAGAAGGAGAAGATCTCCTAGATACAGCCCGAGTGGATACCGGATAGAGGCCAGGCGCTTGCATGGCTAGATCCAGAACCTTCAGGCAATCAGCAGGATCATCAAATGGGATAATCAGATTACCCAAAGATCAAGGTAAAATTAATTCAAAATTAATTTAATTTAATTGTTTTATTTATGAGACCATAAGATTAGATCTTAAAAGTATTAGATCTAATTTAGATCTAAAAGAAAATTTTTGCAATATGCCTCTCAATCCAATCAGATCTGAACGAACCTGACCCGGGAAAAGCAATTTTTCCTTCAACTGGTATCAGAGCCAGGTTGCTATAAAATTTATTTAGATCTGATTTAATCTAATAAATTAGTGATTTTAGATATCACATGAGATGTGATTAGATCTAAAATTAGAAAATTAAAAAATTAAAATTAATTAATCTAGATCTAATATGTATGAGATACATAACTAGACTAGGAATAGAATTATTCTATGTGTAGTCTAGTATAATCATAATTTTTATTTAATTAAATATAATTTTTAGATCTATTTATTTACTATTTTTTGATATTATAAATATTATAATCAGATCTAAAAATAAAAAATAAATTAAATTTAATTTATTCATATGAGATATGATAGTTGCATGTTTAGACTAGTTGTAGAATAGTTCTACAAAAAGGATCTAGATTAAATTTTATTTGATATGATCAAATTTAAATTTAATTTTTTAGATGATTATGAGATAATTTAGATCTGAAAAATATGCATGCATGATACATGAGATGTATGCAAAACATGTTTTAATTAGATCAATTTTTTATATGAGATATATGCTTAGATCTAATTAGTTTTGTAGATTAGTTGTATTTCTGATTAAGGCGTTCCCTTGGCCGTCCGGTCATAAGAACAAAGTAGGGTTTAAAGATCCTCTCCTTTCATTCGATGGGATGTTCTTATGATGTGTAGGGGTGCTGCGCGTTCGTCCTTAATCAAAAATTGAAAACTTACTTTCTGCAAAACCCTAGATCCTGAAATCCTAGGATCTTATTTACATGTTTTAGTTTAATGAACCCTAACTTAATTGAGAATTAAGTTTATGAAATATCAATTAGGTCTAAAATCGAGAATTTCAGATCTAAGACATATTCATAAAATTGGGTTCGAGCTTGGGTAGCTCAATTAGGTCTAAGCGGTTGATCAAATCGAATCAAGAGTTGGTTAGATGGGATCAACAGTGCTTAAATTGACCAGCCTAATAGGATTAAGTCTGGGTCAAGATCGAGTCACATGAGTGATCGATCAAGCTAAGACCTAATTAGGCTCAGTGGTTAGAGTCTGGATTGTAGGCTAATCCGATTGGTTCTGGTCTCAATAATTTGGTGTCTAAGGTAAGTTTGGCAGATACGATCGACTGATTTTTAATTGGGAGCTACTCGACTCGAATGCGTTCTTATCGAGTTAATGGCATATCCCTTCCACCGGTCTCACTTACCTGGCCATGTTTGTTGACTCAAGTTCTGATCTGAGGTGGTCAATAATCCGAGCTAACCCATGCCACTAGGTTAGTCATAATGGTTATGACTATGTCAAGTCTAGTTTAATGAGACCTAAATCAAATCTCCCTAAGAAAAGATTAAGTCTAAGGTCTTCCACCATTGTAGATGTGCGGGCCCTTCCCGAGGTTGATTGTTCTTGGCTGGTTACAGTGGCTCAGTTGCACCGAAAAGATGCAACCATGTCTATTAGGCATTGGATGCTACAGGCTGGAGGATGGATTGGGCTCAATATTTTGGATACGGTGAGAGACTCAATTAGAAATCCAATCTATGCAAATGGTGGGTCTGACTTAACTAAGGAGTGGATCAATATTTCGGACATGGTGAGATTCATGAATTAGAGACCAAGTTTGGGTGCACCATGATTAGAGAATCATTGAACAAGAGTTGTTCACTCATTGGCTAACCCATCACCAATAACTGTTAGGTGAGGTGATGAGTCAGTTGGTGGGACCGCACCACCCACTAGAAATCATTAATCATGGAGATTTTTGCATCTCTACAGAGGGAGTGTAGGGATCCAAGAAAATAGTGAGAGCTAATTTATTTAAAAATAAAATTTTTAAATAAATTGGTTAAGTCTTAATTACAATATCTAACTAGAAACTTTGACTCTCTATAGGAAAATGTCTGCATCCAATCCATTAGCACGAATCCTGGACACCCATAGACTGACCGAACCAAATTACAAGAATTGGCTCTGGAACTTCAAAATTATTTTGGGTTTTGAGAAGTTAACTCATGTATTGGATCAGGACCCTCCCACCTTACCAGCTCGTCCATCTGCTGAACATAGAGAGCATCTCTGGATAAGTGGACAGACGAAGATAATAAGGCCTAGATATTACATGTTGGGCTCGATGTCTGATGAGCTTCAGCACCAACATGAAGATATCAGAACTGCTCACCAAATGTTGGCTCACCTACAGGAGATGTTTGGTGAACAGAGTCACGCAGCCAAGTATCAAGTCACTAAATGACTATTTAAGGCTAAGATGCGTGATGGGCAGTCAGTCCAAGATCATTGTCTGATGATGATCAAGGACTTGGAAGAGCTTGAGAAGCTCAAAGTGAGGTTGGACTTGGATCTGCAGAATGATATAATTCTGCAATCCTTGACTGATGCATATGGGCAGTTCATCATGAACTACCATATGCATAAACTTCAAAACTCCTTGGCCGAACTTATGAACATGCTGGTTACTGCTGAGCTTTCCATGAAAGGTTCTAAAGGCTCAGTGCTTGCTATGGAAATGGACTTCTTCCAAAAGAAAGTCTTTTGGAAAGAAGAAGAAGTCTGTGAAAAAAAAGTAGGTGGAAGGAGGAAAGAAGAAAAAAGCAGAGCGAAGAAGAAGGCCGCGATGACAAAGGAAAGTGTTTCCATTGCAATAATGACGGCCACTGGAAGCGGAACTGCCCTACATACCTGGCCACCCTGAAGAATAAGAAGGAGGTTGGTCCTTCTGGAGGTATGCTCGTTATTGAGTCTAACCTTACGATTTCTTCTGCATCCAGTTGGGTGCTTGACTCTGATTCTAGTGCTCATTTGTGCACTTTCATGCAGGGTCTTGAGGATAGCAGGAGGCTGAGGGATGGTGAGATGATCCTGCACGTCGGAAAATGGAGCAAGAGTTGCTGCCATGGCCATGGGAACATACCCTCTTCGACTACCATCTGGATTAGACTTAGTATTAAAGGACTGTTATTATGTACCTACAGCAAGCAGGAATTTGATTTCTATTTCTTGCCTTGCAGTAGAAGGCTATGTGATTAGTTTTCTTAAGGACCATTGTAACATTCTTTATGAAAGAAATAAAATTGCAAGTGGTTTCCTTATTAATGGTCTTTATCAGTTACATGTTGATGTATCTATTTTTAATTTCGAGCAAAATGTGAATGCCATAAAATCAAAACGAACTAGGGATAGTCTAAATGATAGGTATCTATGGCACCTAAGATTAGGTCATATAGCAGAAGATAGGATTAACAAATTAGAGAAAATCGGGCAATTGAGTCCGTTGACTTTCGAGTCATATCCAATTTATGAATCCTATCTTTATGGCAAAATGACTAAACTCCCTTTTATAGGATATGGGGAAAGGGCCATGGATCTTCTTGTCCTAGTACATACAGATGTCTGCGGCTCATTTGATGTGCCGGCTAGAGGCAACTTTATCTACTTCATAACCTTTACCGATGACTTATCTAGGTATGGATATGGGTATCTTATAAGATGCAAGTCTGAAGCCTTTAAAAAGTTCAAGAAATTCAGACATGAAGTAGAAAAGTAAATTGGAAAATCCATTAAGATTCTTCGATCAGATTGAGGAGGTAAATACCTTAGTCGAAAATTCTTGGACTATCTCAAGGAAAATGGCATAGTCTCTCAATGGACTCCACCTGGAATACCTCAACTCAATGGGATCTCAGAATGAAGGAATCGGACCTTATTAGATATGGTCCGATCCATGATGAGCTTCACAGACCTTCTAGATTTTCTTTAGGGATACTGTTGTTAACTGTAATATACTTACTGAATAGGGTTTCTTCTAAAATCATTTCTATCACACCGTATGAGATATGGCATGGTAAGAAGCCGAGTCTGAGTCATCTCAGAATTTGGGGTTGTTCGACTCATATCAAAAGACAACAAGCAGATAAGTTAGACTTTAGATCCTTTAGAGCTCGATTTATAGGATATCCTAAAGAGTCATTAGGATATTATTTCTACATTTCAGAAGATCATAATATGATTGTGAGTCGACATGCCATCTTTCTTGAAAAATAATTTATTCAAGATAGCGGCATTGAAAAGCAGATCAAGCTCGATGAGAAAGTCTCATAAGAGCAACGAGCTAAGGACCAAATGGAACCAAATCAGGTTAAGCCAATCCAGTCACTACCTCCTCCACCTCATAGATCGGAAAAGAGTTTTCCATCCCCCTGAGAGGTACTTAGGTACTATTTCAGAGGAAGTAGAGGAAATGTTCCTCATAGGTAATGGGGTTCGTGGTGATGATCCCAAAACCTATAACGAGGCGATATCAGATATCGACTCTGAGAAATGGTTAGAGACAATGAAGTCAGAAATTGACTCGATGCACTCAAACCAAGTCTGGACCTTGGTAAATCCATCAAAAGGTATAGTACCTATTGGGTGTAAATGGATCTTCAAGAAAAAGATTGGTGCAGATGGAAATGTGGAGACATTCCAAGCTAGGTTATTGGCAAAAGATTATAGTCAATGCGAAGGCATTGACTATCAGGATTCCTTTTCACCAGTAGTTATGCTTAAATCCATTCGTATATTGCTTGCTGTTGTAGCCTATTTTGATTATGAAATATGGCAAATGGACATGAAATGGCATTTTTAAATGGATATCTTGAGGAAGATATCTATATGGAATAGCCCTTAGGTTTCACATCTAGTGATGATGATCACAAGGTATGCAAGCTACAAAGGTCCATATATGGACTTAAGCAAGCATCTCTGTGCTGGAATACTCGTTTTAATGATGTAATCAAAATGTTTGGTTTCATCAAGAATGAGGAGGAGCCATGTGTCTTCAAAAAGGTCAGTGGAAGTGCTGTTGTCTTTCTCGTATTGTACATGAATGACATCCTCCTTATTGGGAATGATATTTCCATGTTGATCATAGTTAAAATATGGTTATCTAAAGAATTCTCCATGAAAGACCTAGGAGAAGCATCCTTTATTCTGAGAATTAAGGTCTATAGAGATAGACCAAATAGGATGCTAGGACTTTCACAGAAGATGTACATAAAGGAAGTGCTAAAGCGATTTAGCATGAAAAACTCTAAGAGGAGTTTGGTACCCTTTAGACATGGCATTTATCTTTCCAAGAAGATGTACCCCAGCACACCTGAGGAAATAGAATGCATGAGCAAGATCCCTTATACTTCGGCAATAGGGAGCCTTATGTATGCCATGTTATGTATACGACCTGATATAGCACATGCTGTGAGTGTCACAAGCAGATATCAGTCGAATCCAGGTGAAGAACACTAGACTTCTGTAAAGTGTATCCTTAAGTACTTGAGAAGAACTAAAATATGTTATTGATCATTGGCAATGGAGAACTCCAAGTTCAAGGATATATAGACTCGGATTTTATGTCCAATATAAATGATCGAAAGTTGACATCTGGGAGTCTGTTTTTTGTGCAATGGTGAAGCTATCAGTTGGAAGAGTTTCAAGCAGACAGTAATAGCAGATTCTACCATGGAAGCAGAATATATCGCTATGTCAGAAGCTACGAAGGAGGCATTTTGGTACAAGAAGTTTGCCACAGAGATCGAAATGATGCCATCAGATGCCATTCCTCTATTCTGCAACAACAATGGCGTGATAACCCTTGCTAAGGAGCCATGGTCTCACCAAAAATCCAAGCATATCAAGCGGCGATACCACCTCATCCGTGATTACCTCAAGAAAGGTTTCGTTGAGGTCAAGAGAGTTGACTCCATAGATAATGTGGCAAACCCACTTATAAAGCGGTTGGGCCAGCAGAAGATCGAAGCCCACCTTGAGAAGATGGGACTTAGATTTGTAGCCAATTGGCTTTAGGTCAAGTGGGAGTTTATTAGATATGTGTGCCCTAGAAGCCAGAATTGGCTGACACTTGTAATACACTTCTAAAGGCAAAATTATAATTTTGACTATAAATAATAAAATGGATTATTTTCTATCACATATGTGTATTTAGTATCTATGATACATCCCTTGAGTTAATGGTAATGATAATTTATATTTTCAAGAGTTGAAAATTTAAGACATGAATTTTCATTTATTAACTCATAAAATGCTCCTGACCATAGGATCATCATGAGGATGGTGATTTATCTAGAAGGTTAGTGTACAATCGCTTCTTTATAGTTGATGAGTCTTGAGTCTATGGTGTGGAGACACCGGAGCAAAAGTATAGGAACTCATTAGAGAACGAGGGTACTGAGCATGACCACCTCAGATAGTCATAAGGAAGTCTACCTTCTCATCGATGACTGACTCGATATTGCAGTGGTGTGTCTGGTTCTTTGACCTGAGGTGCATCAGTAGTTCACGTTGAGGGTGTTATAGTTTGACTATAGCATGACTCGGTCTCCCAGCCATTCAGAATTCTGAGGTGTATGTTGGCTATAGCATGTTCATTGTAGGAATTGGATTGCACCAAGATGGAATCTATCTACCTCGGTAGAAGAGGAGCAGCCCTATGATGATCATGAGAATTAAGTCCATAAGCCCATGGCCATGGCAGAGTGTGAAATAATAGAAAGAGTTTCTATTAAGATTTTCACATCGAACTTGAATCGAATGATTAAATCATATGATAGAAATTAGGGTCTGATGAGTTCACCTTAACCCTAACCTGATCGAGTTTCGAGATAGAAGAACTTAATCACACAGATATCTGCACCGAGAGGTTCACTTTCAATTTTGATGGATTGCCACCATATACTGCTAGGTGTCATTGGTGGATTTTGGGAGCAATTAGAATGATTTATATGATCGATCATTCTAATTGTCTGAATCAGAAGAGTTCTGATCCATCGGAAAGAGTTTTAATGATGTCAATGATGGAGATCATGACATATTCCATTACCATAAAAAATTGAACCTAACTGGATCACACAAATAAGGATTTGGATCTGGATATCATCAATTGGACTAATCTAGTTTAATTGATTTGAATTAGATTCAATTAGGTTCATGGAAATCCTGCTAGCATACGATTGAGCCTAACGTTCTCCTTTTTCTTATCATAAAAGTTATCTCGACTGAGCCAAATGAGTTTGTGCTCACTCAGGTATCTTTACTTGATCTGACTGAAGTTTGTCCAAGTCATAAAAGGGTTGTCTTAATTTATGAGATAAATTTGAGACAACACCTATCATTTTCTATCACCTGCCAATTCTTGTACTTTGACTTGGTCAAACATTGACCTTTGACCCTTGGACATTTGCCCATGTGTCATGCACTTATTGGAGAGTAGATAGGGGCTTGTCCCCTCTCTAGAAATTGGAAAGAAGGGGGTGCACGCCTAGGATGGTGTGCGTCCATGGATAGGGATGCTGGAGTCGCATTCGGATGGGACTCCAGGTTGCTTGTTGGATTCGAACTAGGTGACCCTCACCTATAGACTTTGACTAGTCTTAGGCACCACCTTAGGATGAATCTATAGGTCTCTCATCTAATTGGATCAGGTGATGTGATCCCTCCAATCAGATTTAGATCTGATTGCACGAAACAACGTAATTGGCTGGGGTGATGTAGCACTGCATGGTGCAGCAGAGTCTATAAAAAGACCCTATCTGCGCCCACTTTAAAGAGACTTCTCTCTTAGCCACACCCCAAGGCTGTCCCTCTCCCTTCTCCATGCCAACATCTAGCCCTCTCTCTTCTCTCCATGCCCAAAAAAGTTGGGTTCTTCAGATTAGTGTGAGTCAGGCAAGAAAAGGCTGATGAAAAAGGAAGAAGGCAACACTGCTGTAGAGATGACGGATGATCTTCAGAAGATGTTTTGAAGATCCTCTAAATCAGATCTAGATCTAATTTTTGAAGAAAAGAAAAAGAAGGAGAAGATCTTTAGATCCAGTCTGAGTGGATACCGGTAGAGGCTAGGCGCTTGGATGGCTAGATCCAGAACCTCAAAGCTTCCATAGGATCATCAATGGGTAATCAGATTATCCAGGATCAAGGTAGAATTAATTTAAAATTAATTTAATTTAATTTTCTTATTTATCTGATCATAAAATTAGATCTAAAAAGTGTCAGATCTGATTCGGATCTAAGAGAAAATTTTTGAAATATGTCTCTCGATCCAATCAGATCTGAACGAACCTGATCTGGGAAAACAGTTTTTCCTTCATTGAGTACTTGGAAGAAGGGCATACAATGCTCTGCCAACCTTGAAACAAAGTGATTTAGGGTTGCTATATTGCCTGTGAGATGGTGAACTTCTTTTATTATTTTTGGAATGATCATCTCTTGGATGGCTTTGATCTTCTCTGGGTTGGCTTCAATGTCACGCCTTGACACCATGAATACTAGAAACTTCTCTAAGGTTACTTTGAAAGTGCATTTTATAGGATTTAGCTTCATCTTGTACTTTTGAAGGGTGCTGAAGGTCTCTTCAAAATCGGAAATATGATTTGGCGAAGATTGGCTTTTAACTAGCATGTCATCTACATAGACCTCCATGTTGCGACCTATTTGCTCCTTGAAGATCTTATTCACTAGGCGCTGATAAGTTGCACCTATATTTTTAAGCCCAAAGGACATGACCCTGTAATAATAAAGACCATGATCAGTAATAAAAGCAGTCTTCTTCTTATTCTCTGGTACCATATAGATTTGGTTGTAGCTAGAGAAGGCATCCATGAAGGTAAGGAGTTCATCGCCCAAAGTTGCATCCACCAGTTAGTCAATCCTGGGCAGGAGGTAGCTATCTTTTAGGCAAGCTATGTTCAAGTCTGTAAAGTCAATGCACTTCCTCTACTTGTCATTTGCCTTTTTAATGAGAATGATATTTGCAATCTAGTCTAGATAGATCGCTTCCTAAATGAATCTTGCTTTGAGGAGTTTATCGACCTTGTCCACAATAGCCTTCTACCTCTTAGGTGCAAAGCTATGCTTTTTTTTACTTCACTGGCTAGCATTAAAGGTCCTCATCTAGATAATGCTCCATTACCTCTGCATCAATCCTAGGCATATCTACAGCCACCCAGGCAAAAATATCAGCTTTCTTTTGCAAGAAGGTGACGAGCTGCTTTCTGACTTCTTCATATTGGAGCCGATCTTTATAGTGTGTTTCTTATTTTCATCATTCAAAATGACCTCCATAAGGTCGTTGAGGGGTTCCCCCTTTCTTCAGACAGATCATCATGGGCATCAAGCCCATCCACTAGATAAAGATTTGTTTGCCTTCCTTCCTGTAGGGCAATATTATAGCAGTGTCAAGCTAGTGCCTGGTCTCCTTTGACCTTCTTGACTCTATGCCTTGTTGGAAAATTTATTTTCAAGTAATAAGTTGAAACCATAGCCCAAAGTGCATTCAAACCAGGTTGGCCAAGGATTGAATCGTAAGCAGAGGGCGCCTTCACCACTAAGATATCGACTTGAGCTCTGGACTGCCTTGGCCTCTGTCCTACTACCACTGGCAATGTTATTATTCCTTTCACTAATACTGCATCACCTATAAATCCTACTAATAAAAAATTCATTGGACCCATGCTACTATCAGATATGGACATTTTAGAAAAAGCATCATAAAATAAGACATCAGCAGAGCTTCTATTATCAATTAAAATGGGGCGTACATCATAATTAGCAATATTTAAATGACTACAACCACATCATTATGTGGAAGCTGAACTTCCTGAGCATCTTCTTTAGTGAAAGTAATGGGTTCTTCTATTCACTGCTTCTTTGCTGGCTCTACCAACCCACTAGCCTCCCCTCGCCGATGTTCCTTAGCAATAGTGTTGATGATTCTAAGGTGAGGGCGATCTTCTTGTGGTTTATCCCTTCGAGATGGTTTAGACCATGGTGGAGCTCTTGGATAATCTTCTCTTCTCTTCAGTCAATGCCTGATAAATCAATCCAGCTGACCTCTTCTAATCAGCACCTCGATCTCATCCTGAAGCTGAATACATTCTTCAGTATCGTGACTATGGTCATAATGGTAGAGATAGTACTTGTTGAGGATGCGCTTGGTCGGATGAGTCCGCATCCTCTGCGGCCCTAGCAACTACTCCCTTATCTCCATTAGTACTTCGATCTTCGAGGCATTCAAGGGAGCATAGTTATTGAATCTTCTGGGAGGGTAATTTCACCATGATCTTCTATCTGGGTTTCTTTGATGATGAGCTCGAGGGGGGGGGTCTGGGTTCATTTGCGCTCAGGAGGGATTCGAGAGCGCGGTTGAGCTTCACTCGATTTTTTTTCAATCATAGGCTTATTGGTCTCGCCCATCTACTGCTCTTTCATGACTTCTTTATCTTTCAATCTGAAGGCTTCCTCCGCTCGGGCATAGCCTTTAGCCCGAGCCAGTATGTTGGCAAAGTCTCAAGGGTACTTCTTTTCTAAGAAAAGAGTGATTATTCTTTTGGAGACCACCCTTCAGTGTGGCCATAGCAATAGATTGGTCCAGGATTCGGACCTCCATGGCAGCAGCATTGAAGCGATTGACATAGGCTCGGATAGACACCCTTTCTTATGCTTTATGTTGACGAGGGAGTTCGAACCTTGTCTCTGATGATGGTTGCTGATGAAATGAGCTACGAATTCATGGCTTAGCTGGTCAAAAGAAAAGATGGCATTTGGTTTGAGGCCCGAGTACCAACTCCTTGCTGCTCTCTTGAGAGTGGAGGAAAAAGCTCGGCAAAGAATGGCATCAAGTGCACTATAGAGCAGCATCAAGGTCTGGAAGGCCTCAAGGTGGTCAACCAGATCAAAAGTTTCATCATAACTCTCCAATTGAGGTAGCTTAAAGTTCAGCAGGATGGGCTCCTACATGATTTGGGTAGAAAAGGGTAGACCATTGCAGATGTCATCATGGCGGATCGGAATGGCATGGCGGAGCTCTTTAATTCATCGATTCATGTCCTGAAGCTTCTAACCAAGAGTGTCATCTCAATTATGGATCTCAGAGGATCGTCAGCTATAGATAGAGAAAGTCTCCTCTAGAGAAAAATCATGATTGGAGCAGGAGCTCCTTGCTCTGTGCTTTCCCTTCATGGGGTAACAGGTCTACTGATCCAGGTGGCCCTTCTTTGTATCGATTCTTGAAGTTTCAATGGGGGTCTCTCTAGCTGGGCTATTGTCGAGGGCTACTGCATGGCTTGCACCATTTTGGTGAGGCCTTGAACCTACTACATTAGCATATTGAACTGCTCCGGATCCACCATGGCCACTATGGAGGAGGTTGAGGTGCTAACGATGGAGCTGGGATGGACAGATCTTGCTTAGATATAGTGGCAGAAGCAGTAGACAGCTAGATGATTGTCTTCTTTAAGGGTACTTCTAGAGCAAGAAGAGATTAAAAGGAGATGGATTCAAAAGATTAGAAGAGAAAGAAGGCAGATAGGATCGACTGGGCACTCCTTTTAGAACAAGGGCTTAGAGGGCCCTTTCTCTAGTATCAATCATATTGAGGATGCTAGAGGTAGTTCGAGTTGGAAAGGCAAGGCCGCTGACGAAACCTACAAAATAAAGTCCAAACTAGAGGTGGGTGGCTTCGACAAGACCCTTCGATGCTCAAGTCAGTTCTCTGGCCAACTAGAATAAAGTGCTCAGGAAATAGAGAAGCAGAGTAATGAGGAGGGAAAGAGAGCTTAGAGAAAAACATATCTGAATGGCTCCTTTTATAGACAAAGCATGTAACAAACTAATGGTGATAACCATAACCATCTGATAGTGGACCGCTCAGGCCATGTGGAGTTTGTTATGGAGGATGAGTTGTCGTTTGTCATGACTTATAGGCAATTGAGATCCAATTGTTGGAGTTCGGATGTAGGTTGAAAACTTCAGCATATGTAGTGAACTTGTAACCGACCGAGGTCTGTTAAGGCAATGTCTAGTGGCTTTAAGAAGTTTGAAAGTCTCTTGGATCATGTGTCGGGAGGTGTCTCCTATATTAAAATCTAAAGTACTATGCTCCATCTTTTGCGGAGCAGTTATCACGAATCAGTGATTTGACGAGGTCCTTTTGGATGGCTCTAGCTGACAAGCATAACATGAACTAAGTAGGTCCACGACTGGTTCCGAGAAGCTCATCTTGAAAGATATTCGAATGAAAAGAAACACGACTGAAAGGAGTGCATCTGGAAGGAGTCTTCCTGGAAAGAGCACTGCTGGAAGGGATGCAATTGGAGGGAATCATCTGAAAAGAGTCTGCCTAGAAGGAGCACCGCTGAGAGGAGCACGACTGGAGGAGTTCATTCAGAAGGAGCCTGACTGGAAGGAGCACTGCTGGGACAAGTACAGCTGAAGGGGTTCGTCTGAAAGGAGTCCGACTAGAAGAAGCACAATCGGAGGAGTTCATCTGGAAGGAGTCCGATTGGAAGAAGCATGATAATTATCAAAAATTACTAAATAAAAGAATTAAATTATATATTAATTTAATATTTATTTAAAAAAATTAATATTTTTATGGATGTTTTGTAGGATAGAAGCCCACCAATTCAAAGAGTTTGATTTATGAGTTCTAATACAATAAATTTTACTCAAATCAGAGCTAAAATAAATAAGTTATGAAGCCCAAAAGTTTAAAATAAAAGAAAAATAAAAAAAATATAGATCAATGCATGGTGGACCGACCGACCGGTCCATGGAATAGGCGTAGACCGGCTAGCTCAATAAGTGGCGGCCACGTGGCGAACCTAGACCGCTAAGACGTCTATGCAATTTTCATCGTGGCATACATAAGCAAATTCATCATTTTGTCAGGCTAGGCATGCGGGGATTCGTTTGGGTCTACATTGCGCTTGGTTCATGATGGTCCATGAGCACAGTAGAAGTATGATCGGATGGTCAAGAGCGATCCCAATTCAGATCTGATGGCTATGATTTGAGTGCTGACAGACGGCTCCGATCTCTTCCGATCGGCATCCAATGGCTGTTATTCACTCTCAGTTTGATAAGGATTTCTCAGGCTCCAGAAGCACGATCGAATGATCGCACATAATCCAAGCAATGATCGGATGGTCAAGACTCTTCCTGGTATTGATCTTGAAGCTGTTGGTGGATTTTTGAGGGGATTTTGAGCCGTTAATCAGTGATCTGATGGCCAAAACTTTTCAGAAAGTTTAAATTCGATGCAGACTCGAATTTGAGTCCAACTGGGAGCCAAAAACCTATATTTTCTTTCCTATTTAAAGCCCTGTTATGTGAGAAAATAGAGAGAGCCAGCAGAGAGCTCCCCTTAGGGGAAATTAGCTCTCCAAGCCCTCCTCCAAACCTCTTTCTCTATCCCTTCTCTTCTTCTCTTCTCTCTTCTTCTTCTTTGTTCTTTCTTTTTCTTTTATTTTTATTTATTTGGAGATTTGAAGATGCCGAAAGCTACAAGGATCAATACCATATACGGCTAGAGATCTCGTGTTCAGGAGAGTAAGAGAAATCTTTCAATCATGAGAATTTGTAATTTTGAACCATGTTTATTTTTTATTAAGTAATAAAATTTAGTTATGTTTTAACATGTCTTTTTTATTCACATTTTAATGTTGAATTTCATATAATTTAAAGCTAAAGAGACAGATCATGATCATGAATAGATACGATCTGTGCTCAAGTTAGAATAAATTATAAGATTTATATTTTTAATATTTAATTTTTTATAATATATACCTAAGGAGATAGATCATGATCGTAGATAGATACAGTTTGTGCTTAGATTAGGATGAATCATAGGAATTAAATAAGAATTATATTTATATTCTTTGATTGCATGATCTAAATAGTCTATGTCTGTGAGATGGATCATGATCGTATTACATATGGTCCATGCTTGGTAGAATAGATTATGTTAGAATTAGATTAAAGAAACATACATCTTATAAGATTACATGTTGACAATAAAGGATTGCATGAATTAATTATAAATTTGAATATTGAAAGATGAAACTAAAACTCTAGATAATTTTTTTAATTAATTCTAAAATCTTAATTAATTATTATTTTATTTTTTAATTTTAATTTTGCTTAAATTTATATTAATCCTTTTTAATTTACTCATTTAAATTTTTACTTAATAAATTAATTTTATTTTTAATTAAATTAAATGTAACTTAGTCTTCAATCTTCAAGAAAATCGACACCTAACTCATCATTATTCTAAACAATAGTAGATCAATTTTAATTTTTATTTATTGCTTTAATGACAAACATCAAATTTTTGGCACCATTGTCGGGGATTGTATCATGGTTGCTTCAATAAAAAAAATTTAAAAAAAATTAAAATTTAAAAAATTCAAAAAAAATTAATTAATTTATTGTTTATTGCTTTATATTTTTTTTGCTTTATTTACTTTACTGCTTATTTTAATTTATTATCTTATTTATTTTTACTGCTACTTTATTGCATAAGTTACTTTATACTACTTTATTAATTTATTTATTTTATATTTACTACTTTTCTACTTTTGTATTTTGCTAATTAATAATTTATTTTTATTACCCATCAATTTAATTTAAATTACTTGTTATTTATGCTCTCTTTAAATTTTTGCTTTATGTTGCTGTTTTATTAATTGCCTACTAGTTAGATTATTTTAATTGCATAGTTTAAATAATTATCTTATTTTGCATAATTAATTTACCTTTTTATATAACATAAAATTATTTATTGTCCAAAAAGTTGATTTACTTTCTTGCTTTACTGATAGGTTACCTAGTTACTTTTTAAGCCAAGTATAATTTACTTCTTAATTAGTTAGATTCTCTAAACTACTTTAGAAAAAATTTAACATAATTGATCTAATAAACCTAATTAAAATCTATCTTTTATTGTTCTAGCTTTAAATAATCTAATATAACAAGAAAACAATACACCTCATAATACTTACTTAATATAGAGAAACTAATTAAATCTTAAAAGAAATCAATATGTTTGGACATCTTGTTTTGTTTGCATTACATATTCATAATATATTTTAAGGACATAATCCATTAAACAAGATAAGATAGAGATTTGATCATCCTTCCTTGGCCCACAAACCACCACCCTTTATATTGCATTAACCTATACCTTAACTTAAAATCAATTAGACGTTGGCCCCTAAGGATAACTTAGCTAATTAGGATAAGAAATCCTAAGAGTTAGACCGAATTAGGATTAGTCAGTTCGACTGGTATCTATGGTTCAATGATTACATCTCGAAGGAAGGTGGTTACTTAATTAGTTTCGTTAGCTTACCTGACTAAGACAATTGGTGTCTAAAAAAAATAATAGGAGGACTCCCACCAACCTTACACTTACCTAGCCAGTTGAGTGGCTGATTCTTTATTTAGAGGGCTTGAAGGTAACCTTAGCAGTTAGGAGCTATCTAGATCTAGGTAAATCCTAGGATAGAGAGTCCATGCTTGCCTAACTTGTTTGCTATTACAACTCAAATCCTAATTAAAATACTCTCATCGATCATCTCTAGATCTAGGATCCTCTAGGCTTTTTTCTTTAGAATTCTCCTCATCTCTTTTCTTATTTTTTTTAAATAAAATAAAATAGATAATAACTAAAAGAGGATTGCTTTGATTTAGAACTCTTGATTGCACATATTTAAATAATCAGAATAATCTAAGATGGATCTTGAAAGTAAAGTTGATGAGCTATCCTGCAGATTAAATAGTCTAATAGCCAATAGAAATCCTTCATATCCATCTTTTCCTCCTGCACAATAATTTTGTACAATATGTTCGAGCCCCACCCATTATGCATGTAAATGCCCACATCAATTTTTTGAGTATATGTATGAACAAGTTTATTAAGATCAAACCCAGATAGCATATAGACTAAAAAATAACTCATACTTTAACACTTACAATCTAGGTTGGGGGCTTAATCAGATTTTGCATGGCAATCACAACCAGTGGTTACCCTAGTGGCATAAAGATCCACTTTCGTGGATGCACAATACGATATGCCCTACCCATAATATCAATCTTTTCTAAATAATAATGAGTCAATTTTTTAGGAGAGGATTTAGCAAGCAGTAGACGAGTTAGAATCTACTAATCAACCATTGAACAATTCAGAGGACCAAAGGCTTAACTCTCTAGAAAAAGGCCTAGAAATTTTGATAAAAAAAACTTCTGATAATTCATCTATCCTTCATAAATTCATGCAAAACACAGACCAACTTATAAATTCTAATTACCAAGCCATAAATTTAAATTCCTAAGCTATTGCCCGTCTAGAAATATAGTTGGGTCAGCTAATCATGGTCGTTAGTGAAAGTGAGTTGCCTAATCAACCCAAAAGTGAACTTGAGGGATCATATCTAACTAAAAATTTTACTATCCCTATATTTTTTTCTAAACAATCATATATAACTCTAAAAAATAATATGGTCATAGAGCAACCATGTACAACCAAAAAGATTCTCTTAGACCATATCACTGAGATAGCAAAATATAGAGCAGAGCCAGTATGATAGGAGAAACCAATTCCATCATTTTACTCATATATGGACCCATTCCCAAGTGCCTTAGAATCATCCAATCTTTTTAACGGGGATGGACAAACTGATGAGATGATGGATTTAATAGAGACTTCCCAAGAACCACAAGTAAACAACATATTAGCAGAAGCTTCACCCATAATTCTTATCTAGGATTCATTAAATCCCTATTTGGCCCATTATGAGGTGGATGATTTTGATGATGATAGGTACAATATAGAAGTTAATGACCAAGTAGATACATCCTACTCTAAAACCATCCCACATTGGATTGAAAAACTTGAGCCACCATATAGTCCACCAATAGCATTCTTATTAGAACCATGAAACCACTTCCTGATGAATCTACTGACACACTATCAGTGATACCTAACCAGGAAGATCAACTTATAGATATTCTAAAAGCACACAAAGAAGCTATTGGATGGGATATTACCGATATAAGAGATAACGATTTTATGAATAATTTTTTTTATATTCAGTACTACTTTTAAGGATAGCCTCCAAAATTTACCTACAATATTAAAATGATGTATGGAGGTAAATTTAAAATTAATTTGAAAAACATGCTATACCTTGGATTAGGAAGAGTTGATGCCTAGATATATTAGATCCAGAAAAGGGATTATGGTAGATTAGGTTATAATTGAACCACCACTCTCGATTTTGGCCCATCACACACAATTCCTTCCTAATTATCATAAATACTATAACAATAATAAACTTTGGAATAGCATGCTTGCTCTAAGTACTTTATTGATTAAGGCTAAGTCTAACCACCGAAAAGTATTCCATGAATGATTTACTGCCATAATGACAAGACCTCCTGATTGACCTTATCTTTTTGGAACCTTCAAGAACGTGCTCAAAATAATTATACCTACAACTCCTTCATAGTGTCCGATTGAAGACGTTAAACTTAGCACTTACTGAGAGGCAACTCAAGTTTTTGCATTTAACATTTTTTTTTTGTTTTTAGTTTACCTTTCTTTCAGGAATAAGTTAGGAAGAGAACTATAAACCCATGTTGAATGAAGAACAATTAAAACCCAGATAGAGCCGAGAATATACTAAATCAGGTGAACTCTTTTCTTGTTATCTTCTTATCATTTATCACACTCTATTTCTTTCCTCCATTGAGGATAATGGAAATTAAGTTGGGAGGAAAGGATAAAAAAAAATTTTAAGTCCTCAAGTATGGTGATAATTAGTCCTATATACCTGATTTCATGTGGATTTAAAATTTTTTAGGTATTTTAATCAATGATTGATTAATGATCTAGAGAATTTTTGAAATATTAAGGATCAAATTATTAAGAAAACCCAATAAATGATTAGATCTGGAATAGAATAAATTTTTGAGTGATTCCAAAACCTTCCTCCCACCTATATTCAATAAAGAATCTACTTTATATAGGTATGAGAAAAAAAAATTAAAAAAATTAAAAAAATTAAAAAAATAATGAAAAAATAAAGAGTAAGTTCTAAACATTGGTCTTCTATCGAGTAATCAGGTTTAGTTGCCTAGGTAAGCAATGTTATTCATATAAAAAAGTAGGCAATATGAAGAAGTTTGTTATATAGTTAGTTTTAATCTGTAGTCTATCTGACTCAAGTTAGTAAGCCTAAGGGGTGTTCTATACCTAATGTCCTAAAGCTAACTGGTTTGGAAGTCATTGGTGAAGGAACCAGTGCAGGGTTTGTAGTGCCACTTTCGAAAACTTTTTTGAAAATAGCTAAAATTCAATAAAAAATTAATTAATCTAATAAATTAATTATTGATCATATTAAAAAATAAACCCTACACTAAGGATCTAAACATGACATAAATGCATGTATATCAGATCTAAAAAATAAAATAGTGCAGTAAGCTATTGACTACATCTAAGTGTTCTAAACACTATACCTTACATCACATAGATGTCTGGCCTCCACGGATCATCCACATGAGGCTCCTGATCCTGATCGGCTTCCCATGAGTGCTAGCTCGACACCGAAGTCTTTTAGGGGCTATTTCGATCGAACGACTTTGATCTTCATCTACGGACTTCATGAACACTCCAGATTGCTGGTAGATGTAGTAGAGAGGTAAAGAAGGCTCTTCCTAAAATTTGGTGGACTCACGACACTCGTAGCATACACAAACTCTTCCCGAATCCTAGGTCAAAACCCTAGGATAGCACACTTACCCAAAACCCTGTGCACCTTTTTCTTTGGAACTCTTTTCTCAATTAGAATTTTTCTCCATGTAGAAGAGGGCTCATAGACTGAGTTTCTCACTTTTTCTCTTATGTTCACATGCCTAGAAAAAATCTCTATTGAACTTTCACCATTTCGAGTCAAATACGCGTGAGAGGATTAGAATGGGTTGGTTGTCAATTTGAATTCAAACTTGTTTTGAATTCAAATGCCAACCAATTTGTTTCAAACAAAAAATAGTGTTAGAAAAGAAGGCATGGAGTATCTTGTGCATGGAGAATGAAGCATGAGAACCATTTCTCATGAAGAAATATGGGCCCAAAAAATGAGGTGGCACTTGGATAAGATAAAGGTTGTTTCTTCTCTAAGTTTGAATCTCATTCAAACTAAAATCAATAACAACGAAAACTTATCTATAATGGGCATAGAGAAGGTGGGCATGAGATCCTTAGTGCATGTAGAAAACTTATGAGACTTTTTTCATAAATTTTAATGGGGCGTGAGTCATATGTGGTGCATGGGAAGAGAAGACTAGTCAAACTAGTCTTTGAATTTAAACTTCAACCAATTGAACCAACCCAATCAAAATTGGTTAGATCCAATTAGATCAAAATAAACCCAACATAATTAGGCTTAGTTAGGCTCAATTAAATTCCAATAAAATCAGAAATTGATCAAGCCGAACCTCTGATCAAATCAGGATTCGAACCTCCTTGGCAATTAGGTCAAACCATGATCTAATCGGGTCAAACCCAACTGAACCCAATTTAATTAGACTTGATCCAAAAATAATTACTTAATCAAATTGAATTAATTAATGATCAAATCACTAATAAAATCTCTCATAAATCTAGAGTCTAAATTCGATGAGTGTTCGAACAATAGAGTCCAATCAAAATGAAACTCTTGATCGACGAGTCCCAAACTAGTGGGACTCTTAATCCTACTATCTGAAATAAATGAAACTCATGATTATAGAGTCCTAACTCTCAATCATAGAGTTTCAGATATATAGAACTCAAAGTCTCAAAGTTGTAGGACTCTTGGTCGAAGAGTCTCAGTCTAGTGGGACTCTTGACCACAGACTCCCAGACATTAAGACTTAGTGTCCCAACCCAGTAGGACTCCTGGTCGAAGAGTCTCAGTCCTGTAGGACTCTTGACCATAGAGTTTCAATCGAGTGGGACTCTTCATCATAGAGACTCTTCACCAGCCATCAGATCAGGTAAGAACCTCTAGTGTGTGTGACTCCGCAGGTCCGAACCTAAGCCGATAGCATAAAAACCAATTTCTGTACTAATTGAAGTGACCATCTAGCAATGGTACCCGATATTCAGATAGATCGAATAGTTATAATCACAACATTCAGAACCTACACGAATATGGTTATCGTATAATTTATTCCTATGACCTCTGTGTAATAGATGATTCAGGATTTGACTGTCAACCCTAGAAAATACATCTATATCATATCTCAAAAGCAATTAGTCCCGTGACTCCTCACTAAGACTACCCTGGCCAAGGCTTTGCTAAATTAAAACACAGCTCCTAAAACTAGGAGTGGTCAGTTCCATTTTGATACGCTCACTGACTTCTTAAGTACTTGACTATGCCTAGAAACCTTCCATCACTGAATTAGAAATTAAGGTAGTTCAGCACCAAAGCACAATGAGTTGCTTGAAAGTCACCATGGTGATCTCAGGTTAGAGGGACAGTTACACCCATATTCCGTCAGAGCAAATCTTGACAGCAAAAAAGCTCTAGAGTTGGTCACATTCAGTATACATGTACCTATACATCTCACTTGCATGCCATACTAGTATCTCAATACTCCTTGGTTATGAGGACAACCAACCTATAAGGCACACAATGACCTATACATGATAAACATTGTCATCCTAAGTAACAATGTATCTTTTGATCTTGAACAATTTAAGGACTAAACGATAAATCATCCTTTGTCGAATCTAGATAGTCCTAAGGACTTCATCACAACATAGGAGTTCATTAGAAGATAATATAATTTATGATAAAAGATATCAAAATAACTTTTATTAATTAATAATTTATATATAAGTATAACAAGTAGCACAACCATCACTAGGCTGATGATTGGCTTTGGAATATATTTCCACCAATCTTCCACTTGGACTAAAGCCAATCGATGCGGTATCTAATACCTATCTTCGACTTGATGTCATTGAACTCCTTCACCACAACAGCTTTAGTGAATGGGTCAATCAGGTTCTCCTTTCCATCGATCTTCTGAAGGTCAACATCACCTCAATCCATAATTTCTTGGATAAGATGGAAGTGGCATAGAATATGATTCATCCGCTGGTGTGCCTTAGGTTCCTTTACTTGAGCAATGACTCCAGAGCTGTTGCAATAAAGCAAAACTGGACCATCAAGGGAGGGTGCTACTCCGAGCTTGGTGATAAATTTTCTCAGCTACACCACTTCTTTGGTAGCATCTGATATAGTGACATACTCCGCCTTGTAAATTGAATCGGCCATAATGTCTTGCATGAAACTTTTCCAGCAAATAGCCCCGCCATTAAGGGTGAATATATATCTCGACACACTCTTGCTATCATCATGATCAGACTGAAAACTAGAGTCTGTGAACCCAACAAGTTTCAAGTCTGATTCACTATATACAAGCCACTGGTTCTTAATATTTCTCAAATACTTCAGGATGGTTTTAACAACCTTCCAGTGGTTCTTCTCTGGATCAGATTGGTATCTACTCACTACCCCTAGTGAGTATGCCGTATCTGATTGCATACATGTCATGGCATACATTATAGAATCCACTGTCGAAGCATATGGTATTCTATTTATACACTCTCTTTCTAGAGGTATTGTCGGACAATCCCTCTTTGAGAGAAAAATTCCATGGCCTATCGGTAGATAGCCTTTCTTGGAATTCTTCATGCTGAACTATTTTAGCACAGTATCAATGTACGTAAACTGAAACAATCTAAGCAACCTTTTAGATATATCTCTATAGATCTTCATCTTTAGGATGTAGAAAGCTTCTTCCAGATCATTCATGGAGAACTGTGATGACAATCAGATCTTTATTCCTTCTAATGCAAGGACATCATTTTCGATTAAGAGAACAACATCCACATATAATACTAGGAATACTAATGCTAGATCACTAGTCCACTTATATATGCAGGGCTCCTCTTCGTTCTTAATGAAGTCATACATTTTGATTGTTCTATCAAATCATATGTTCCAACTCCGAGATGCCTGCTTTAGTTCATAAATGGATCTTTGAAGCTTACACACCTTAGACTCATCTATGGATGTGAATCCTTTAGGCTATATCATATACACCTTTTCATCCAGCTCTCCATTTAGGAAGGTCGTTTTCACATCCATCTATCATATTTTATAATCCAGATGGGCAGCGATGGCAAGCATAATCCAAAAGGATTTAAGCATTACCATAGGAGAAAACATCTCATCATAGTCAATACCATAATGTTAACGATACCCCTTGGCAATCAGATAGGCTTTATAGGTCTCCACCTTTCTGTTTGTGCTCCTTTTTCTTTTGAAGACCCACTTACATCCTATGGGTTTCACCCCTTCGGATGGGTCAACCAATGTCCATACATCATTGACCTTCATAGATTTCATTTTGGATTTCATGGCCTTAAGCCATTTCTCAGAGTTGGATATCTACATTGCATCCATATAGGTGATCGGATCCTGATCGTTCTCATCGAGTTTGATTGGATCCCCATCTCGGATCAAGAAACCATAGTATCTATCCGATTGACGTGGTACTTTACCAATTGCCTTAAGGGTGCATTTACAATGGATTCTAGGTCTGATCTAATCAAATCCAGCTCAGGTTCAACAACTTGTGTCTATTCTTCCACCTGCTGTACTTCATCAAGTTCGACCTTAGAGGCATTAATTCCTTCACTAAGGAACTTCTTTTCTAAAAAGACCATCTTAAGGCTGACAAACACTTTTTGCTCATCAGCAAGATAGAAGTAGTACCCTTTGGTTTCTTTTGGGTAATCTATAAAACTACACTTATTAGACTAGGTCCAAGCTTATCTGTCATTAAATGTTTGACATAAATCGAACACCCCCAAACCCTAAGATATGAGAGCATTGGCTTACGCCCTATCCATATCTCATATGATGTTTTATTAATAGATTTACTTGAAATCCTATTTAGAATGTAACAAGCTGACTCGAGCGCATATCCCCATAGGAAGATCTACAGACCAGCAAACCCCATCATGGATCAAACCATGTCCAATAGGATTCGATTTCTTCTCTCAGACACCCCACTATGTTGTGGTGTTCCAGGAAGTGTCCATTGGGAGAGAATTCCATTCTCCCCAAGATATGTTGGAAACTCATTAGAAAGATACTCATCCCGTCGGTCAGAATGAAGAATTTTAATACTCTTTTCAATTTATTTTTTTACCTCATTTCAAAATAGTTTGAACATTTTAAACGACTCCAACTCATGCTGCATTAAATAAACATACCCATACCTCGATAGGTCGTCTGTGAAGGTTATGAAGTAGAAGTATCCACATCTAGCACTTGAGCTCATGGGTCCATATACATCCGAATGTACTAGACTCAGGAGTTCAGTGGCTCGTTCATCTTTTTCAGTAAAAGATGACCTGGTCATCTTACCAAGAAGATATGACTCACAGGTCGGAAGTGATTCATAATCACTAACCTCAAGAATTTCTTCTTGAACTAACCTATTAATTCTATTCTTATTAATATGATCTAGCCTATAGTGCCAAAGGTGCCAAAGGTAGACATCGGATACATCACTAATTCTAGGGCGTTTACTGGAGGATTGAACCATGTTAACAGACATACAAAGTAAATAAATTTTGTTATTCAATTATCCAATAAAAATTATAACACCATTCAAAATGATATTACAAAATTTTTTTTATTGATATTTCAAAACCATTCATGGCCAAAAGGCCTACAAAAATGACATTCAATAAGAAGGTTGGACAAAAATGACATTCATTGAGAATAACTTTATTTGAATTGATTACAAGGTTCTTGATTCCTAAAGCTAGAATTGGAACTTGTCTTCCATCTCCAACGTTCAGAAACCTCTCGTCTTGATCAAATCTTCTACTGACCTGAAAGCCCTACATAGAATTACAAATATGATAAGGGCTTCTAGTATCTAATACCCAGGTAGTAGAATCGAATAAGAAAAAATTACAAGATGTTATTGAAGGATGCAGTGCAGGATTTGTAGTGCTACATTCAAATTTATTTTTGAAAATAGCTAAAATATAGTAGAAAATTAATTAATCTAATTAATTAATTTTTGATCATATCAGAATATTAAGCCTTACATTAAAAATCTAAACACAATATGCATGCATTCATATAGATCTAAAAATAAAACTATGCAGCAAACTCTTTACTACATCTATCTGTTCAGAATACAATACCTTTTCGTGGGTAGTTGATCACCATAATCTGAATCCATCGGATAATGCTCTGGTGTCACACCATAGTCGCACATTTGTTTGGCCTATATGGTTGGTCCACATGGAGCTTCTAGTCCCAATCAGCCCCATTGGAGTGCTAACTCCTCGCTAGGACCTTCAATGGCTGATTACGATCGATCCAATTGATCATGTACTTTTTGATTGCTTAGATATTCTAGAAAATTAGAACATAAATACTGGAGGATGATGAAGAGGTACTTCACATTTGGTGGCAATCTGATCCTCACAGCACTCGATCTCTCCATCCGAACCCAAATTCCCAAATCTAGGGTTTCACTTGGCCCAAAAACCCTGACACACTGAAAATCCTATCACGCCCTCTCTGTGTAGAGTTTGTCCCCAAAACAAGTTTTTATGGAAAGATAACTTTTAGATCTATAAACCATATTTAGATCATCTTTAAAAATTGGATATCCTTAGAGATAAAAATTAGAAGAGAAGAGAGGCATGAGGAAAAAGTAAAGTGCTACAGGACCCTGCTCACCTTCACTTTGAGATTTTTTTCACCCAAAACTAATGCCCAATCACTCTAAAATTTTTATCACATAATGCTACTCCTTCTTCTACATACACAAAAATTCTCATAGTTTATTGACATGAATATCATGGGAAAAATGCCTGGAAAGAGATAAGGGTCGAGTGGTTGGGAGGTTTTAACCACTCACTTGATTTCAAAAATCAAGTGAGCCTCTTATCCTTATCCAACACCCCCACCCATGTGTTTAACATGTAGAAGAACTCTCCTTCTATGTGTGTACATTTTTATTTCTCTAAAAAATATTCGACATACAAAAGGGAGGGCATGGGAAGCAAATAAGGTTGATTGGTTCCAACCTCCAACAAACTGAGTTGAATTCAAAACTCAACTTACTTTGAACCAGTCCAACCCTTGGACCAGGTCAAAAGTAGATAAGAGAGGGGGTGTAGAAACCTTCTGGGTGATAGAAAAGTTACATACAAAATTTTGGGCATGGAACAAAAGTGGAAAAGTCAAAAGTGGTGGGTGCATGAGAGAGTTTGAATTCAAACTTCATTTGACTTGGTCCTAATTGGTTTCAACCAAACCAATTAATCTAGACCCAATTAGACTAGGTCAAACCCAACTAAATTAGGCTTAGCCTAATCTTATATAATTCTAATCAAATTAGAAATTAATTAGGTTTAGGTCCTGATCAAATTAGGATCAAAACTCCCATAGCGATTAGGTCATCTCATGACTAGATCGGATCAAACCCAATCAAATTAAATTCAATCGGACTTGATCAAATTTTCATCGCTCAATCAAATTGAGCTAATTAGTAATTGAATTTCTAATTAATCCTCCAAAGAATATCTGAGTCCAAATCGGATGGATTATCGGGCAATAGAGTTCTATCAACATGAAACTCCCGAAGAGTCCCAAACCAGTGGGACTCTTGAACCCAGTATCCCAAACGAATCGAACTCATGATCATAGAGTTTCAGACTAGTAAAACTCTTGATTAGAGAGTTCTAAATGAGTAGGACTCAGAGTCTCAGTCCACTAGGACTCTTGGTCATAGTGTCCCAATCCAGTGGGACTCTTGACTACAAAGTCTCAGGTCATCATGACTCTCGATCAGAGAGTCCCGAACATGAAGGACTCAGAGTCAGTCTAGTGGGGTTTTGGTCATAGAGTTCCAATTCAGTGAAACTCTTGACCACAGAGTCTTAGATCATCAAGACTCAATATCAGCCATCAGATCAGGTAGAAACTCCTATTGTGTGTGACCCCATAGGTTCGAATCCTAAGTCGGTAGCATAGAAACTAATTTTCTATACCAATCGATATGACCATCTAGCAATGATACCCGATGTCTAGATAGGATGAATAATTGCAATGCAACATCGACGAACCTGTGGCATATGGTTACCGTATAATTTATCCCCTTGACCTCGATGCTCAAAGGATGATTTAGGATTTATTGTCAATCCTAAAATTTATCCACGGTGTATTTCAAAATTTAGCATCCATCATATGGACTATCCCAGCCGAGAATTTGCTAAATTAAAATACAGCAATATACTTGCTCCAACACTTGGAGGGGTCAATCCCATCTTGACTCACACACCGATAAGCCAAGTACTTGACTGCACTCAGTAGCTTTCCATCACTGAATTAGATATTTAGGTAGTCTGGTACCTAAGTGCAGTGAGTTGCTTACAGGTCCCCATGGTGATCCCAGATCTAAGGGACACTCATATCCATATCCTTCGTGAGCAACTCTTGACAGTAGAGAGCTCCATAGTTGGATCACGTTCAGTAAAATGTATCCCTACACTTCACCTGCATGCCATAATGGTATCTTCATACTTCTTGGTTAAGAGGATAACCAATACTTATGGCACACAATGACCTACACTCGATATGTTGTCATCTTGAATAACAACAAATCATTTGGTCGCGAATACGTTTGAGGACTAAACGACAAATCCTTTTTTGTCGAGTGTAAATAGTCCTAAGAACTTCATCATAGAAGAGTTTATTACAGAAAGATGTATAAAGTGATGAATATGCCAAAAGAATAATTTTATTCATTAATAATATAAGTATAATTATATTTAGCTCAACCATCTATAACTTAGATGATTGACTTTAGGATACATTTTCCAACAACTCCCACTTAGACTAAAGCCACTTAGAACAGTATCGAATACCCATCTTCCATTTGTGATTGTCGAACTTTTTGATTCTGAGAGCTTTAGTAAAGGGGTCGGCCACGTTCTCCTTTCTGTCGATCTTTTAAAGCTCAATGTTACCTCGCTCCATAATCTCTCGTATAAGATGGTAGTGACGTAGAATATGTTTGGTGCGCTGATGTGCCTTCGACTCCTTCGCTTGAGCTATGGCTCCAATACTATCACAGTATAGCAGAATTGAACCATCCAAGGAGGGTGCCACTCCCAACTTGAGGATGAACTTTCACAGCTATACAGCTTTCTTCACAGCATCAGATGTCACGACATACTCCACCTCAGACACAAAATCGGCTATAGTATGCTACTTGGAACTCCTCCAGCAGATCGCTCCACCATTTAGGATAAACACAAAATCTGACACACTTTTGCTATCATGATTATCTGACTGAAAATTGAAATCAGTATATCCTATAAGTTTCAAGTCAAAATCTCCATAGATGAGCCACTGATCCTTAGTATTTCTTAAATACTTAAGGATAGTTTTTACAACCTTCCAATAATTCTCACCTGGATCAGACTGGTATCTACTCACTACCCCTAGTGAGTATGCCACATCCAATCTCGTACACATCATGGTGTACATAAGAGAACCCACTATCAAAGCATATGGTATTCTACTCATACGGTCTCTCTCTTGAGGAGTTGTCAGACAATCCCTCTTGGAGAGCAAAATTTCATGGTCTATCGGAAGATAGCCCTTCTTGAAATTCTCCATGCTGAACCATTTTGGCACAGTATCAATGTACGTAGACTGGGATAATCCAAGCAACATTTTAGATCTATCTCTATGTATCTTCATTCTTAGGATGAAGAATGCTTCTCCCAAGTCCTTCATGGAGAATTGAGATGATAGCCAAATCTTTATTCCCTGTAATATAGAGATGTCATTCCTAATTAAGAGAATATCATCTACATATAGTACAAGGAATACAACAACAGAATCATTAGCCCATTTATACACGTAGGGTTCTACTTTGTTCTTAACAAAGCCATACGTTCTGATTACTTTATCAAAATATATGTTCCAACTCCTTGATGCGTGCTTCAATCTATAGATAGATCTTTGAAGCTTTTACATCTTAGACTCATCTGTAGATATGAAACCCTCAAGCTATATCATATACACCTCTTCATCTAGCTCTCCATTTAGGAAAGCTATTTTTACATCCATTTGCTAGATCTCATAGCCTAGGTATGCTGCTATCACAAGCATGAGCCGAATAGATTTGAACATCACCATCGGAGAAAACGTCTCGTCATAGTCAATACCATAACACTGACGATATTCCTTGGCAACCAAATGGTCTTTATAGGTCTCCACCTTTCCATTTGTGCCTCTTTTTCTTTTGAAAATTCACTTACACCTAATGGATTTTACCCCTTCAAGTGGATCAATCAATGTCCATATACTGTTAACTTTCATGGACTCTATTTCAAATTTCATGGCTTCTAGCCACTTATCGGAGTCAGACCTTTGCATGGCATCCATGTAGGTGACTGGATCCTCGTCGTTCTCATCGAGTTCGACGGGATCACCATCTCGGACCAAGAAATCATAGTATTTATTCAGTTGATGCGGTACTCTATTAGATCTCCTTGGTGCCACTTCAATAGGCTCTGTGTTTGATCTTATCAAGTCCAGTTCTGTAGGTTCACTAGAATGTATCGGTTCTTCCACCTATCGAGCTTCATTAAGTTCAACATTAGAGGCAGCTGTTCCTTCACTAAGAAACTCCTTTTTCAAAAAGACTGCTCTATTGCTGATGAACATCTTTTGTTCTTCAGTAAGGTAGAAGTAATAACCCCTAATTTTCTTGAGGTACCCTATGAACAAGCATTTATCGAACCTAGGTCCAAGCTCTTTTGGCTGCAAACGTTTAACATAAGTCGGACATCTCCAAACCCTAAAGTGAGAGAGTGTCGGCTTACGTCCAGTCCATATCTCTTATGGAGTCTTTGCAATAGACTTGCTTGAAATATTATTCAAAATGAAATAGGCAGTCACTAGTGCATAACCCCAAAATAAAATTGGTAGACTTGTAAACTCCATCATGGACCGAACCATGTCCAACAGGATTCGATTTCTTCTTTCAAATACACCATTATGCTGTGGTGTTCCTGGAGGGGTCCATTGTGAGAGAATCTCATTCTCTCCTAGATATGTCAAAAACTCATTGGAAAGATATTCCCCTCCTCGGTCAGATCGAAGAGTTTTAATACTCTTTCCAAGTTATTTTTCTACCTCATTTCAATATTGTTTGAACATTTCAAATGAATCGAATTTATTCTTCATAAGATTGACATACCCATACCTAGATAGGTGATCAGTAAATATAACGAAGTAAAAATATCCACATCTAGCATATGTGTTTATAGGCTCACATACATCAGTATATACTAGACCTAGAAGCTTAGTGGTCCGTTAACCTTTTTCAGTAAAAGGTGATTTGGTCATCTTTCTAAGAAGGCAGAACTTACAGGTATTTAATGATTCACAATCATCAATATTAAGGATATGCTCTTTAACTAACATGTTAATCCTATTCTTGTTTATATGACCGAGCCTACAATGCCAAAGATAAGCATTAGTGACATTATCTAGTTTTGATCGTTTATTCGACGTATACATTACACTAATAGGTTATGGTAAAATGTAAATATCATTTCTCAATTATCCTTGTAGTACTTTAACATCATCCATAATGATATTATAATAATTTTTTTTTATTGATAAACAATAACTATCTTGGACCAATAGCCTAATAGATATTTGAAGGAAAATTCTGATTTCCCGGACCAGGTTCGTTCAGATCTGATCGAATCAAGAGATATATTTCAAAAATTTTTCTCTTTGATCCAAATTAGATCTAGAATGTTATCGATCTGATCTTTATTATTTTAATAATAAAAATAAAATATAGATAAATTAAATCATATTTAATTTATCTTGATGTAGGATAATCCTATTACCCATTGATGATTCTATAAGCAGCGGAAGGTTCTGGATCTAGCCATGCAAGTGCCTAGCCTCTATCGATATCTACTCAGGCTGAATCTAGAGATCCTCTTCTTCTCTATCATGTCTCCAAAAATTAGATCTGAATCTAATTTGGAGGATCTTCAAAACTGCTTTCGAAGATCAACAGTTATCCTTTGCAGCAGCGCAGCCTTCTAGCTTTCTATCACCATTCTCTCGCCTAGATTGCACCAACTGAGATCCCAAACTACTTTGGGCATGGAGAGGAGAGGGAGAAGATGAACTTAGTATGGAGGAGGAAGAGTGAGGTAGCCTTGGGGCGTTGGGAATTCTATTTCTTTTTGAGTTGGACGTAGGGTCTTATTTATAGACTAAGCATGATCCAACTCCTCTTCATCCCAACCATTCACAACCTTTTGTGAAATCAGATCTAAATCTAATTGGTCGAAATAGAGCCCCTTGGATTCATCCTTAGATGGCACCTAAGACCAGTTAAAGTTGGTTCTTAGGAGGAGTCTAATCAGAATCTAATAAGGAGGTGGAGTCCTTGTTCAATAGGAACTCCTGGGCACCTCAAGCTTGGGCGCACGCCACCCTTGGCGTGCTCCCTCCTCCTTGCTAGTTTCTGGTAGGGGGACAAGCCCCCAACCAACTCTCTAATTGGTGTGTGACACATGGACAGAAGTCAAAGTGTCAATGGTCAACATTTGACCAGTCAAAGGTCAACTTTTGACCAAAGTCAAATGACGAGAAATGGCAGGTATTGTCTTACAAAATAAGACAACCCTTTTCTCACCTGGACAGGCTCCAATTAGATCATGTGAAGGCATCTGATCGAGCACAAACTCCTTTGGCTCAGTCAGGACAACTATTTATGATAGTAAAAGAAGAACGTTAGGTTCAATCGAGTGCTAGCATAATTTTCTTGAACCTAATTGAATCTCATTCAGATCAATTGAACTGGATTAGTTCAATTGATGATCACCAGATTCAAACCCTTGTTTGTGTGACCCAGTTAGGTTCAGTTCTATATGGTAATGGGATATGTCATGATCTCTATCATCGACATCATCGAAACTCCTTTCGATGGATCAGAACTCTTCTGATTCGAACAGCTAGAATGATCGATCATCTAAATCATTCTAATTGCTCCCAAAATCCACCAGTGACACCTAGCAGTATATGGTGGCAACCCATCAGAGCTGAATGCGAACCTCTTGGTGCAGCTACCTGTGTGATTAAGTTCTTCTATCTTGAGCCCCGATCAGATTAGGGTTAAGGTGAACTCGTCAAACCCTAGTTTCTGTCATATGATGTAATCATTCGATTCAAGTTCGATGTGAAAACCTAAATAGAAACTCTTTCTATTATTTCACTCTGCCATGGCCATGGGCTTCTGGACTTGATTCTCATGATCATCATAGGGCTGCTCCTCTACCACCGAGGTAGATAGATTCCATCTTGATGCAATCCAGTTCCTACAATGAACATGCTATAGCCAACATACACCTCAGGATTTCGAATGGCTAGGAGATCGAGTTATGGTGTAGTCAAACTATAACACCCTCAAGGTGAACTGTCGATGCACCTCAGGTCAAAGAACCAGACACACCACTGCAGCATCGAGTCAGTCATTGACGAGAAGGTAGACTTCCTAATGACTACTCGAGGTGGTCACGCTCAGTGCCCTCGTTCTCTAACGAGTATCTATACTCTCACTCCGGTGTCTCCACACCATAGACTCAAGACTCATCTACTAAAGAGAAGCGATTGTACACCAACCTTCCGGATCAATCACCATCCTTCGTGATGATCCTATGGTCGGAAGCATTTTATGAGTTAATAATGATTATTCATGTCTTAAATTTTCAACTCTTGAAAATATGAATTATCATTACCATTAACTCAAAGGATGTATCACAGACACTAAATACACATATGTGATAGAAAATAATCCATTTTATTGACTATAATCAAAATTACAATTTTGCCCCTAGAAGTGTATTACAAGTGTCAGCCAATTTTGGCTTCTAGGACACATATATCTAACAATCTCTCACTTGTCCTAAAGCCAATTGGCTATAAGCCTAAGTCCCATCTTTTTAAGATGGGCTTCGATCTTTTGTTGGCCCAATGGCTTTGTAAGTGGGTCTGCCACATTATCTACGGAGTCGACCCTCTTGACCTCGACAAAATCCTTCTCGAGGTAATCGCGAATAAGATGGTATCGCCGCTCAATGTGCTAGGATTTCTGATAAGACCTTGGCTCTTTAGCAAGGGCTATGGTGCCATTATTATCGTAGTACAGAGGAATGGCATCTGATGGCATTACTTCAATTTCTGTAGCAAACTTTTGTACCAGAATGCTTCCTTTGCAGCCTCTGATGCAGCGATATATTGTGCTTCCATGATGAAATCTGCTATCATGGTTTTCTTGAAACTCTTCTAGCTGACAGCACCACCATTGCACACAAACAGACTCCCTAGATGTCGACTTTCGATCATCTACATCGGACATGAAATCCGAGTCTGTGTATCCCTGGACTTGGAGTTCTCCGTTACCAAAGACCAACATCATATCCTTAGTTCTTCTTAAGTACTTAAGGATACATTTCATAGAAGTCCTAGTGTTCTTCACCTGAATTTGACTGATATCTGCTTGTGACACTCACAGCATGGGCTATATCAGGTCGTGTACATAGCATGGCATACATGAGGCTCCCTATTGCAGAAGCATAAGGGATCTTGCTCATGCATTCTATTTCCTCAGGTGTGCTAGGGCACATCTTCTTGGAAAGATGAATACCATGTCTGAAGGGTATTAATCCCCTCTTAGAGTTTTCCATACTAAACCTCTTTAGTACTTCCTCTATGTACATCTTCTGTGAAAGTCCTAGCATCCTATTCGGTCTATCCCTATAGACCTTAATTCCTAGAATAAAGGATGCTTCACCTAGGTCTTTCATGGAGAATTCCTTGGACAACCATATTTTGACTATCGTCAACATGGAAATATCATTCCCAATAAGGAGGATGTCATCCACGTACAATATGAGGAAGACAACAGCGCTCCCACTGACCTTTTTGAAGACACACGGTTCCTCTTCATTTTTGATGAAACCAAACATTTTGATCACATCATTGAAATGAGTGTTCCAGCTCCGAGATGCTTGCTTAAGTCCATATATGGACCTTTGCAGCTTGCAAACCTTGTGATCAGTATCACTGGATGTGAAACCTAGCGGCTGTTCCATATAGATATCTTCCTCAAGATATCCATTTAAGAATGCCATTTTCACATCCATTTGCCATATTTCATAATCGAAATAGGCTGCAACGGCAAGCAATGTGCGGATGGATTTTAGCATAGCCACTGGGGAAAAGGTATCCTGATAGTCAATGCCTTCGCATTGACTATAACCTTTTGCCACTAGTCTAGCCTTGAATGTCTCCACATTTTCATCTGCACCAATCTTTCTCTTGAAGATCCATTTACACCCAATAGGTACTATACCTTCTGGTGGATCTACCAAGGTCCAGACTTGGTTTGAGTGCATCGAGTCAATTTCTGACTGCATTGCCTCTAGCCATTTCTCGGAGTCGATATCTGATATCGCCTCATTGTAGGTTTTGGGATCATCACCATGAGCACCATTACCTACGAGGAACATTTTCTCTACTTTCTCTGAAATAATACCTAAGTATCTTTCAGGGGGATGGGAAACTCTTTTCGATCTACGAGGTGGAGGAGGTAGTGTTCTTATTGGCTCAACCTGATTTGGTTCCAATTGGTCCTTAGCTCGTTGTACTTGTGAGACTTTCTCATCAAGCTTAATCTGCTTTCCAATGCCGCTATCTTGAATAAACTATTTTTCAAGAAAGATGGCATGTCGACTCACAATCACATTATGGTCTTCTGGAATGTAGAAATAGTATCCTAATGACTCTTTAGGATATCCTATGAATCGAGCTCTGAAGGACCTAAACTCTAACTTGTCCGCTTGTTGTCTTTTGACATGAGCCGGACAACCCCAAATTCTGAGATGACTCAGACTTGGTTTCTTACCGTGCCATATCTCATACGGTGTGGTAGGAACAGTTTTAGAGGAAACCCTATTCAGTAGATAAATTGAAGTTAACAATGAGTATCCCCAAAGAAAATCAGGGAGGTCTGTGAAGCTCATCATGGATCGAACCATATCCAATAGAGTTTGATTTCTTCCATTCTGAAATCCCATTGAGTTGAGGTGTTCCTAGTGGAGTCCATTGAGAGACTATGCCATTTTTCTTGAGATAGTCTAGGAATTTCCGGCTAAGGTATTCACCTCCTCGATCTGATCGAAGAACCTTAATGGGTTTTCGAGTTTGTTTTTCTACTTCATGTCTGAATTCTTTGAACTTTTCAAAAGCTTCAGACTTGTGTCTCATAAGATACACATACCCATACCTAGATAGATCATCGGTAAAGATAATGAAGTAGACAAAATTGACTCTAGCCTGGCACATCAAATGGGCCGCACACATCAGTATGTACTAGGGCAAGGAGATCTGTGGCCCTTTTTCCATGTCCTACAAAAGGGAGTTTAGTCATTTTGCCTTGAAGACAAGATTCACAAGTTGGATATGACTCGAAAGTCAACGGACTCAATAGCCCATTTTTCTTCAATTTGTTGATCCTATCTTCTGCTATATGACCTAATCTCAGGTGCCATAGATACCTATCATTTGGACTATCCCTAGGTCATTTGGCATTCACGTTTTGCTCGATAGTTAGAATAGATACATCAATATGTAGCTGATAAAGACCGTTAATAAGGAAACCATTTGCAATTTTATTTCTTTCATAAAGAATGTTACAATGGTCCTTAAAGAAGGTAATCACATAGCCTTCTAGTGCTAAGCATGAAACAGAAATCAAATTCCTGCTAGCTGCAGGCACATAATAACAGTCTTTCAAAACTAAGTCTAAACCAGATGGTAATCGAAGAGGGTATGTTCCCACCGCCACTGCAGCAACTCTTGCTCCATTACCGATGCATAGGATCATGTCTCCATCCCTCAGCCTCCTGCTATCCTCAAGACCCTGCATAGAAGTGCACAGATGAGCACTAGAACCAGAGTCAAGCATCCAACTGGATGCAGAAGAAATCGTAAGGTTAGACTCAATAACGAGCATACCTCCAGAAGGACCTTCCTTCTTGTTCTTCAGGGTGGCCAGGTAAGTAGGGCAGTTCCGCTTCTAGTGGCCATCGCTGTTGCAATGGAAATACTTTCCTTTGACATCGGCCTTCTTCTTCGGCTCTGCCTTCTTCTTCTTTCCTCCTTCCACCTTCTGCTTTTTCGCAGACTTCTTTTTCTTTTCCAGAAGACTTTCTTTTGGAAGAAGTCCATTCCATAGCAAGAACTGAGCCTTTAGAACCTTTCATAGAAAGCTCAGCGGTGACCAGCATGTTCATTAATTCGGCCAAGGAATTTTGAAGTTTATGCATGTGGTAATTCATGATGAATTGCCCATATGCATCAGTCAAGGATTGCAGAATAACATCGTTTTGCAGATCCAAGTCTAACTTCACACCGAGCTTCTCAAGCTCTTCCAAGTCCTTGATCATCATCAGACAGTGATCTTGGACTGACTGCCCATCATGCATCTTAGCCTTAAAAAGTCATTTCGTGACTTGATACTTGGCTGCGCGACTCTGTTCACCAAACATCTCTTGCAGGTGAGCCAACATTTGGCGAGCAGTCCTGATATCTTCATGTTGGTGCTGGAGCTCATCAGACATCGAGCCCAACATGTAATATCTGGCCTTATTATCTTCGTCTATCCATTTTTTCAGAGACGCTCTCTGTTCAGTGGATGGACGGGCTGGTAAGGTGGGAGGGTCCTGGTCCAATACATGGGTTAACTTCTTTGAAATCCAAAATAATTTTGTAGTTTCCTGAGCCAATCTTTATAATTGGGTCCGGTCAGTCTATGTGTGTCCAGGATACGTGCTAATGGGTTGGACGCAGACATTTTTCTATAGAGAGTCAAAGATTCTAGTTAGATACTGTAATTATGACTTGACCAATTTATTTAAGGAATTTTATTTTTAAATAAATTAGCTTCCCACTATTTTCTTCGGATCCCTACACTCCCTCTGTAGAGATGCAAAAATCTCCACGATTAATGATTTCTAGTGGGTGGTGCGGTCTCACCAACTGACTCATCACCTCACCTAACAGTTATTGGTGATGGGTTAGCCAATGAGTGAACAACTCTTGTTCAATGATTCTCTAATCATGGTGCACCCAAACTTGGTCTCTAATTCATGAATCTCACCGTATCCAAAATATTGATCCACTCCTTAGTTAAGTCAGACCCACCATTTGCACAGACTGGATTTCCTAATTGAGTCTCTCACCGTATCCAAAATATTGAGCCCAACTCATCCTCCAGCCCATAGCATCCAATGCCTAATAGACATGGTTGCATCTTTCTCGGTGCAACTGAGCCACTGTATCCAGCCGAGAACAATCAACCCCGGGAAGGGCCCGCACATCTACAATGGTGGAAGACCTCAGACTTAATCTTTTCTTAGGAAGAATTGATTCAGGTCTCATTAAACTAGACTTGTCATAGTCATAACAATTATGACTAACCTAGTGGCATGGGTTAGCTCGGATTATTGACCACCTCAAATCAGAACTGAGTCAACAGATATGGCCAGGTAAGTGAGATCGGTGGAAGGGATATGCCATTAACTCGTACAAGAATGCATTCAGGTCGAGTAGCTCCCAATTAAAAATCAGTCGATCGTATGTGCCAAACTTACCTTAGACACCAAATTATTGAGCCAGAACCAATTGGGTTAGCCTACAATCCAGACTCTAACCTCTGAGCCTAATTAGGTCTTGCTTGATCGTGACTCGATCTTGACCCAGACTTAATCCTATTAGGCTGGTCAATTTAAGCATTGTTGATCCCATCTAACCAACTCTTGATTCAGTTTGATCAACCGCTTAGACCTAATTGAGCTACCCAAGCCCGAACCCAGTATTATGAATATGTCTTAGATCTAAAATTCTCAATTTTAGACCTAATTAATATTTCATAATCTTAATTCTTAATTAAGTAGGGTTCATAAATAAAATATGCACAATAAATCCTAGGGTTTCAGGATCTAGGGTTTTGCAGAAAGTAAGTTTTTGGGATTTCTGATTAAGGATGAACACGTGCAGCACCCCTACACATCATAAGAACACCCCATCGGATGGGAAGGAGAGGGCCTTTAAACCCTTCTTCATTCTTATGATCGGACGGCCAAGAGGAATGCCTTAATCAGGAACATGTAATACTACAAAATAGTTTTAGATCTATATCATATATCTCATATACAAATTAGATCTAATCATGGCATATTTTGCATACATCTCATGTATCAAATCATGCATATTTTTAGATCTAAATTATCTCATAATAATCTAAAAAATTAGATTTAAATTGATCTTATCAAAATAAACTCTAATCTAGACAACTATGTAGAACTATTCTACAACTAGTCTAGACATGCATCAATCATATCTCATATGATGTTAAAATTAAATAATTTTTATTTACTATTTTTTAGATATTATTATAATAATTATAATATCAAAAAATAAGTAAATAAATAGATCTAAAATATGATTTAATCAAATTAAATTAAAAACATGCAAGACTATTCTATAGAACTATTCTATTTTAGAACTAGTCATGCATATTTTCTAATCTTAGATCCAAATTATTTAATTTTAATTTTTTCTGATTTTCAGATCTGATCACATCTCATGTGACATCTCATGTAAATCTTAAAACACTTATTTTTTAATTAAAATAAATTTAAAATTAGATCTAAATACTTTAGAACCTTGGCTCTGATATCAGTTGAAGGAAAATTCCTGATTTTTCGGACCAGGTTCGTTCAGATCTGATCGGATCAAGAGATATATTTAAAAAATTTTTCTCTTTGATCTAAATTAGATCTAGGATATTTTAGATCTAATTTTTATTATTTTAATAATTAAAATAAAATATAGATAAATTAAATTAAGATTTAATTTATCTTGATGTAGGGTAATCCTATTACCCATTGATGATCCTGTAAGCAGTGGAAGGTTCTGGATCTAGCCACGCAAGTGCCTGGCCTCTACCGGTATCCACTTAGACTGGATCTAAAGATCCTCTTCTTCTCTATCATATCTCCAAAAATTAGATCTGAATCTAATTTGGAGGATCTTCAAAATAGCTTTCGAAGATCAGCAGTTGTCCTTTGCAGCAGCACAGCCTTCTAGCTTTCTGTCGCCTTTCTCTTGCCTAGATTGCACCAACTGAGATCCCAAACTACTTTGGACATGGAGAGGAGAGGGAGAAGATGAACTTGGCATGGAGGAGAAAGAGAGAGGCAGCCTTGGGGCATTAGGAATTCTATTTCTTTTTAAGTTGGGCATAGGGTCTTATTTATAGACTAAGCGTGATCCAACTCCTCTTCATCCTAACCAATCATAATCTTTTATGAAATCAGATCTAAATCTGATTGGTGGGAATAGAGCCCCATGGATTCATCCTTAGATGATGCCTAAGATCAGTCAAAGTTGGTTCTTAGGAGGAGTCTAATCAGAATCCAATAAGGAGATGGAGTCCCTATCCAATAGGGACTCCTGGGCGCCTCAAGCTTGGGCGCATGCCACCCTTAGCGTGCGCCCTCCTCCTTGCCAGTTTCTGGTAAGGGGACAAGCCCCCAACCAGCTCTCCAATAGGTGCGTGACACGCGGATAGAAGTCAAAGTGTCAATGGTCAATATTTAACCAGTCAAAGGTCAACTTTTGACTAAAGTCAAAGGATGAGAAATGGCAGGTGACCAAAAATGGCAAGTATTATCTTACAAAATAAGATAATCCTTTTCTGATCTGGACAGACTCTAGTCAGATCAAGTGAAGGCCTTTGATCGAGGGGATCGAGCACAAACTCCTTTGGCTCAGTCAGGACAACTATTTATGATAGTAAAAGAAGAACGTTAGGTTCAATCGAGTGCTAGCACGATTTTCTTGAACCTAATTGAATCTCATTCAAATCAATTGAACTGGATTAGTTCAATTGATGATCACCAGATTCAAATCCTTGTTTGTGTGACCTAGCTAGATTCAATTCTGTACGGTAATGGGATGTGTCATGATCTCTATCATTGACATCATCGAAACTCCTTTCGATGGATCAGAACTCTTCTGATTCGAATAGTTAGAATAATCGATCATCTAAATCATTCTAATTGCTCCCAAAATCCACCAATGACACCTAGCAGTATATGGTGGCAACCCATCAGAGCTGAATGCGAACCTCTTGGTGCAGCTATCTATGTGATTAAGTTCTTCTATCTTGAGCCTCGATCAGATTAGGGTTAAGGTGAACTCGTCAAACCCTAGTTTCTATCATATGATGTAATCATTCGATTCAAGTCTGATGTGAAAATCTAAATAGAAACTCTTTCTATTATTTTACTCTACCATGGCCATGGGCTTCTAGACTTGATTCTCATGAACATCATAGGGACTGCTCCTCTACCACCGAGGTAGATAGATTCCATCTTGATGCAATCCAGTTCCTACAATGAACATGCTATAGCCAACATACACCTCAGGATTCTGAATGGCTAGGAGATCAAATTATGGTGTAGTCAAACTATAACACCCTCAAGGTGAACTATCGATGCACCTCAGGTCAAAGAACCAGACACACCACTACAGCATCGAGTCAGTCATTGACGAGAAGGTAGACTTTCTAATGACTACTCGAGGTGGTCACGCTCAGTGCCCTCGTTCTCTAACGAGTATCTATACTCTCACTCCGGTGTCTCCACATCATAGACTTAAGACTCATCTACTAAAGAGAAGCGATTGTATACCATCCTTTCGGATCAATCACCATCCTCGTGATGATCCTATGGTCGGGAGCATTTTATGAGTTAATAATGATTATTCATGTCTTAAATTTTCAACTCTTAAAAATATGAATTATCATTACCATTAACTCAAAGGATGTATCACAGACACTAAATACACATATGTAATAGAAAATAACCCATTTTATTGATTATAGTCAAAATTATAATTTTGCCCCTAGAAGTGTATTATAAGTGTCAGCCAATTCCGGCTTCTAGGGTACATATATCTAACAATATTATGTTCATCATAAAAGATGGATAATAGTAACAGTCACTTAAAATGATACTATTATTTTTAAAAAATAGTTCAAGAGTTCTCAATGCTAGGACTGGAACTTGACTTTCATTTTCGACATTAAGAAATCTATCACCATTTTCAAATTTTCTACCAATTTAAAGTCTATGCAATGAATTGCATATATAAATTGGACTCCTGGTATCTAATACCTAGGTAGATGTGTGATATACGGAGAAATTGCAAGGTGTTATCATATAACAACCTTGACCAGCAACCACTTGTTGATTTCTTCTATTCAGCCTATTCGAGTTATGAGGACCATTCCTCTCTAGGTCTATCTTATTAGGGTCAACACTAGGCTCCTTATTCTTAGATCCTAAATGCTTACCACTATCCAACAGTGAACGAAGCAGACTTATTCTAGTCATTCTATTTATCTGAAAGAAAAACATGAAACCTAATAAGTACTTGAATAAATTTAAATCCTAAAAACTTGGACTTTAGTCTAAAGATTTCTTCACTATTTTTAATGAATTGGTAGCCTCTACCTTCAATTCGAGGAATTACACTAACTCCTTAGTGGGTTCTGAAATCCACATAGACTACAGATGGGCTCAAGAAAAGCTCTGGCTAACCCATGTGCATCTACAAGTAGGTTCATAACCAATTATTTTTCTAAATAATTTTTAGTATTTAGGTTTTTCCCTAAATACCAAATCAGTAGGCTATGGCTTCCACTGAAAAAGTTTGGTTAGGTTCAACCATTAACATGATTAACTTTAGTGCATCAAACCAATGATAACTAGGCCCGAGGAAAGCTTTGACTAACCTGATCACCATTAAGAGAGTACGACCTAATCATCATATGATGGATAGTAATTCCAATATCCAAATGAATACCAGATCTAAGGCACCTCTAATGTCCACCTAGAAAATTGAACTCATTACTATTCATCTTAATGGGAGGCTATGACTCGGTTATCTCTATAACCTAGTCATTTTAAGAATCTAATAATTTAGAGGATTGAGGTTACTTGTGATTTAAGGGTAGAAAGGACATGGATCAAATTTCTTCCACTGACTTCACCAAGTCAATAGGTTAGGACTAGGATCAATTTAGGTCCATGAGCACCTTATTCAGTCTTATTGATTGAAATCAGTCAAACTAATTTCTAATGACATGGGTCAGTCCGAATCGCCAAGAGATCTAATCAAATTCTAATCGACCATGTCAGCCAGACAAGTAAGATCAGTGGAAGGGATATGTCATTAACTCATCAAAGACCGAATCAGTACGAGTAGCTTCCAATTAAAAACTACTGGTCTAGACTACCAAACTTATCTTAGACACCAACTGATTAATTAAGTTTAATCTGATCAACCTAGCAATTTCGGGCTTAACCGCATAGCCATGAATTAACTCAATTTTGGTCTTGTTAAGGACATGGACTCATCCAACTACAACTATTGGAGTAGATTCAAGAGTGTCCTTGACCTAATCTAATTCAACACTTAGTTAGATTTGATCAATTACTCTAGATTAATCCATTCTTTAACTAATCTTAGGTCTAACCCAATTAATGGACCTAATTCATCTAACCTTTTAACCCACAGTCTTATGCCTTTGTCTTAGGATCTTAATTCATAATTCTAGATCCTATGAACAATACTTAATTTCTTTAATTAAGTTTTAGACTGATGGATTAGGGTTCGACATTTCAAAAATAATTTTCAAATTTTAAAATTTTTTTTACAACATAGCATTGTTCATCAATTGAGTTGACTCACTTTAAAATTGAATCGGCTCAATTCACAAATAACACTAGTTGTAGGGTTTAATCTGAAACTATGTATACTACATAATACTAAATCATGAATCAAACTTTAGATCCTATCTAAACATCCATTCATGACCAAAAATTAGATTAAAACCTAATTTAACATATCATAAAAATTAGATCTAATCTAAATATTTTATGATCAACTACAAGATCAAGCACGTACAAGGATAACCTTTGTACCATAGAGGGTAAACCCTACAGTAGGATAGCCTGCAGTCCATGCAATCTTGATTTTAATTTTTAGATCTAATTAATCAAAATATTAGATTAATATTTAGATCAAATCAAAATTATTAATCTAATCATGCAGCCATATTATGTTTAGTGAACCTACGCTTTGATACCATTTGAAGGATGCAGTGTAGGGTTTGCAGTGCTACTTACAAAAATTTTTTTAAAAATAGCTAAAATATAGCAAAAAATTAATTAATTTAATTAATTAATTTTTGATCATATCAAAATATTAAGCCCTATACTAAGGATCTAAACATAATATGCATGCATTCATATAGATCTGAAAATAAAACTATGCAGCAAACTCTTTACTACATCTATCTGTTCAGAACAAAATACCTTTTTGCGGATAGCTGATCACCATAATCTAAATTCATCAGATAATGCTCTGGTGTCACACCATAGCCACACACTATTAGATATATGTGCCCTAGAAGCCAGAATTGGCTGACACTTGTAATACACTTCTAGGAGCAAAATTGTAATTTTGACTATAATTAATGAAATGGGTTATTTTCTATCACACATGTGTATTTAGTGTCTGTGATACATCCTTTGAGTTAATGGTAATGATAATTCATATTTTCAAGAGTTGAAAATTTAAGACATGAATAATCATTATTAACTCATAAACAAATCCCGACCATAGGATCATCACGAGGATGGTAATTGATCCGGAAGGTTGGTGTACGATCGCTTCTCTTTAGTAGATGAGTCTTGAGTCTACGGTGTGGAGACACCGGAGCGAGAGTACAGATACTCGTTAGAGAACGAGGGCACTGAGCGTGACCACCTCGAGTAGTCATTAGGAAGTCTACCTTCTCATCAATGACTGACTCGATGCTGCAGTAGTGTGTCTAGTTCTTTGACCTGAGATGCATCGGCAGTTCACCTTGAGGGTATTATAGTTTGACTACACCATTACTCGGTCTCCTAGCCATATGGAACCCTGAATGTATGTTGGCTATAGCATGTTCATTGTAGGAACTGGATTGCATCAAGATGGAATCTATCTACCTCGGTGGTAGAGGAGTGCCCTATGATGATCATGAGAATCAAGTCCAGAAATCCATGGCCATGGTAGAGTGAAATAATAGAAAGAGTTTCTATTTAGATTTTCACATTGGACTCGAATCGAATGATTACATCATATGACAGAGACTAGGGTTTGACGAGTTCACCTTAACCCTAATCTGATCGGGGCTCAAGATAGAAGAACTTAATCACACAGGTAGCTGCACCAAGAGGTTCGCATTCAGCTCTGATGGGTTGCCATCATATACTGCTAGGTGTCACTGGTGGATTTTGGGAGCAATTAGAATGATTTAGATGATCGATCATTCTAGCTGTTCGAATCAGAAGAGTTCTGATCCATCGAAAGGAGTTTCGATGATGTCTATGATAGAGATCATGACATATCCCATTACCATACAGAACTGAACCTAACTGGGTCACACAAACAAGGGTTTGAATCTGGTGATCATCAATTGAACTGATCTAGTTCAATTGATCTGAATGAGATTCAATTAGGTTCAAGGAAATCGTGCTAGCACTCGATTGAACCTAACGTTCTTCTTTTACTATCACAAATAAGTTGTCCTGACTGAGCCAAAGGAGTTTGTGCTCAATCAGAGGCCTTCATATGGTCTGACTGGAGGTTGTCCAAGTCAGAATAGGTTGTCTTATTTGTAAGACATTACCTGCCATTTTTGGTCACCTGCCATTTCTTGTTCTTTGACTTTGGTCAAAAGTCTACCTTTGACTGGTCAAACGTTGACCATTGATCCTTTGACTTTTGACCACATGTCATGCACCTATTGGAGAGCTGGTGGGGGCCTGTCCCCCTGCCAGAACCTGGCAAGGAGAAGGGCACACGCCAAGGGTGGCGTGAGCCCAAGTTGGAGGCGCCTAGGAGTCCTTGTTGGACAAGGACTCCACCTCCCTTTTGGATTTCAATTAGAGTTCTACTAAGAATCCAGTTTGACTGGTCTTAGGCGCCCTCTAAGGAGGAATCCAGGGGTCTCTATTTCAACCAATCAGATTTAGATCTGATTTCACAAAGGGTTGTGATTGGTTGAGAGGAAGAGGAGTTGGATCACAAGAGGTCTATAAATAAGACCCTGCGCCCAACCCTAATTCTAAGTGAATGCAATTAGACACGCCCCAAGGCTGCCTCTCCCCTCATTCTCCACGCCATAGTCTCTTCTCCCCTTGCTCTCCACGTCCAAAAGAGTTTTGGACTTAGGTTGGTGCGATTCAGATCAAGGAAAGGCGATCAAAAGCAAGAAGGCTGCGCTGCTGCAAAAGGACGACTGCAGATCTTCAAAAGAGTTTTGAAGATCCTCCAGATCAGATCCAGATCTGATTTTTGGAGGTGTGATAGAGAAGATGAGGTTCTCCAGATCCATCCCGAGTGGATACTGGTAGAGGCCAGGCGCTTGCGTGGCTTGATCCAGAACCTTCCGCTGCAATCAGGATCATCTACAGGGTAATAGGATTACCAAAATCAGGTAAATTAAATTTGATTTAATTTATCTTATTTTATTTTATTTATTAAAATAATAAGAATCAGATCTGAAACTTATCAAGATCTGATTGAGATCAAGAAAAAATTTTTGAAATATATCTCTTGATCTAATCAGATCTGGACGAACCTGGACCGGGAAATCAGGATTTCCCTTCAACTGGTATCAGAGCCATGGTTCTAAATTGTTTAGATCTGATTTTAATTTTATTTTAATTAGAAAATAAAGTGATTTTAGATGTCACATGAGATGTGATCAGATCTGAAATCAGAAAAATTAAAATTAAATGATTTGGATCTAAGAACATGAAGATATGCATGACTAGTTCTAGAATAGAATAGTTCTATAGAATAGTTTTGCATGTCTTTGATTTAATCTGATTAAATTATATTTTAGATCTTCTTATTTACTATTTTCTGATATTATAAGAATTATAATAACATCTGATAAACAGCAAATAAAAATTATTTAATTTTAAATATCATATGAGATATGATAGATGCATGACTAGACTAGTTGTAGAATAGTTCTACATAATTGTCTAGATTAGAATTTATTTTGATTAGATCAATTTAAATCTATTTTTTCAGATTATTATGTGATAATTTAGATCTGAAAACATGCATGATTATGATACATGAGATGTATGCAAAATATGCCTTGATTAGATCTAAATTTGTATATGAGATATATGATATAGATATATAACTGTTTTGTAGATTTACATGTTCCTGATTAAGGCGTTCCTCTTGGCCGTCCGGTCATAAGAACGAAGAAGGGTTTAAAGGCCCTCTCTTCCCATTCGATGGGGTGTTCTTATGACGTGTAGGGGTGCTGCGTGTTCGTCCTTAATCAGAAATCCAAAACTTACTTTCTGCAAACCCTAGATCCTGAAACCCTAGGATTTATTGTGCATATTTTGTTTATGAACCAACTTAATTAAGAATTAAGTTTTATGGAATATTAATTAGGTCTAAAATTGAGAATTTCAGATCTAAGACATATTCATAATACTGGGTTCGGGCTTGGGTAGCTCAATTAGGTCTAAGCGGTTGATCAAACCGAATCAAGAGTTGGTTAGATGGGATCAACAATGCTTAAATTGACCAGCCTAATAGGATTAAGTCTAGGTCAAGATCGAGTCACGATCAAGCAAGACCTAATTAGGCTCAGAGGTTAGAGTCTGGATTGTAGGCTAACCCAATTGGTTCTGACTCAACAATTTGGTGTCTAAGGTAAGTTTGGCATAGATGACCGACTGGTTTTTAATTGGAAGCTACTCGACCTGAATGCATTCTTGTGTGAGTTAACGGCATATTCCTTCCATCGGTCTCACTTACCTGGCCATATCTGTTGACACAATTCTGATCTGAGGTGGTCAATAATCCGAGCTGACCCATGCCACTAGGTTAGTCATAATTGTTATGACTAAGCCAAGTCTAGTTTAATGAGACCTGAATCAATTCTCCCTAAGAAAAGATTAAGTCCGAGGTCTTCCACCATTGTAGATGTGCGGGCCCTTCCCGGGGTTGATTGTTCTCGGCTGGATATAGTGGCTCAGTTGCACCGGGAAGACGCAACCATGTCTATTAGGCATTGGATGCTATGGGCTAGAGGATGAGTTGGGCTCAATATTCCGGATACGGTGAGAGACCCAATTAGGAACTCAGTCTATGCAAATGGTGGGTCTGACTTAACTAAGGAGTGGATCAATATTTTGGATACGGTGAGATTCATGAATTAGAGACCAAGTTTGGGTGCACCATGATTAGAGAATCATTGAACAAGAGTTGTTCACTCATTGGCTAACCCATCACCAATAACTGTTAGGTGAGGGTGATGAGTCAGTTGGTGAGACCGCACCACCCACTAAAATCATCAATCACGGAGATTTTCGCATCTCTATAGAGGGAGTGTTAGGGATCCAAGAAAATAGTGGGAGCTAATTTGTTTAAAAATAAATTCCTAAACAAATTGGTTAAGTCAAAATTACAATATCTAACTAGAATCTTTTGACTCTCTACAGGAAAAATCTGCCTCCAACCCACTGGCACGTATCCTAGACACACAT
>QRFJ01004742.1:47132-107950 GCA_006176705.1 Cocos nucifera | reverse complement strand
TGGCAAGGAGAAGGGCGCAACACCCAAAGGGTGGCGTGTAGCCCAGTAGGTAGGCGCCTAGGAGTCCCTTGTTGGACAAGGGATCTCCACCTGCTCCTTTTGATTCCAATCAGAGTTCTACTAAAAATCCAGTTTGACTAGTTCTAGGTGCCCTCCTAAGGAGGAATCCAGGGGTCTCTATTCCAATCCATATCAGATATTAGATCTGATTCTACAAAGGGCTTGTGGATTGGTTGAGAGGAGAGGAGTTGGATCACAAGAGTCTAAAAATAAGACCTGCGCCAATCCCTTAATTCAAGTGAAAGTTAAATGCTATTAGATACGCCCGCAAGGGCTGCCTCTCCCCTCCTTCCCACCCATAGTCTCTTCTCCTCTGCTCTCCACGTTCCACAAAAGGTGTTTTGGACTTAGTTTGGTGCGATTCAGATCAAGAAAGGCGATCAAAAGCAAGAAGGGCTGCGTGCTGCAAAAGGACGACTGCAGATCTTGTCAAGAGTTTTGAAAGACCTCCGATCGATCAGATCTGATTTTTGGAGGTGTGATAGAGAAGAAGAGGATCTCCAGATCCACCTAAGTTGGGATACCGGTAGGAAGCCAAGGCGCTTGCCGTTGGCTTAAGATCCAGAACCTTCCGCTGCAATCAGGATGCATCTACAGGTAATATGGATTACCCGAAACAGGTATAATTGATTTGATTTAATTTATCTTGTTTTTATATTTTTTTATTAAAAATAATTAAGAATCAGATCTTAAACATATCAATGATCTGATTAAAGATCAAGAGAAAATTTTTGAAATATATTCTCTGATCTAATCAGAATCTGGACGAACCTGGACGGGAAATCAGGATTTCCCTTCAAATGGTAATGCAGAGCCATGGTTCTAGATTGTTTTAGATCTGATTTAATTTTATTTTAATTAGAAAATAAAGTGATTTTATGATGTCACATGAAGATTGTGATCAGATCTGAAATCAGAAAAATTAAATTAAATTGATTTGGATCTAAGAAACAATAAGATATGCATGACTAGTTCTAGAATAGAAAATAGTTTCTATATATATAGTTTGCATGTCTTTGATTTAATCTGATTAAATCATTATTTTTAGATTCTTCTTATTTACTATTTTCTGGATATTATAAGTGTTATAATAACATCTGATAAACAGCAAATAAAAATTATTTAATTTTAAATTATCATAGTGAGATATATAGATGCATGACAGACTAATTTATAGAAAATTCTACATAATTTGTCTAGATAGACATTTATTTTGATTAGATCAATTTAAATCTAATTTTTCAGATTATTAATGTGATAATTTAGATCTGAAAACATGCATGAATTTGATACATGAGATTTATGCAAAATATGCCCATGATTTAGATCTACTTTATATATGAGATATATGATATTAGATCTGATATTATTTTGTAGTATTGAATGTTTCCTGATTTAAGGCGTTCCTCTTGGGCCGTCCGGTCATAAGAACGAAGAGGGTTTGAAGGCCCTCTCTCCATTCGATGGGGTGTTCTTAAGGTACGTTAGGGGGTTGTGCGTGTTCGTCCTTAAATCGGGAGAAACCCAAAACTTACTTTCTGTAAAACCCAGATCCTGGAAACCCTTAGGATTTATTATGCATATTTTATTTATGAACCCAACTTAATTAAGAACTTAAGTTTATGGAAATATTAATTAGGTCTAAAATTGAGAATTTTAGATCTAAGACATTTCATAATAAGTTCTGGCTTGGGTAGCTCAATTATCTAAGCGGTTGATCAACCGAATCAAGAGTTGGTTTAGGATGGATCAACAATGCTTAAAATTTGACCAGCCCAATAGGATTTAAGTCTGGGTTCAAAGATCAAGTCACGATAAGCAAGACCTAATTAGCTCGAGGTTAGAGTTTGGATTGTAGGCACCAATTGGTTCTGACTCAACAATTTTGGTGTTAAGATAAGGTTTGGCACAGACGACCGACTGTGTTTTAATTGGAAGCTACCTCGACTGAATGCGTTCTTGTTGCCGAGTTAACGCATATTCTTCCCACCGGTCTCCTTACCTGCATATCTGTTGACACAATTTTTGATCTGAGGTGGTCAATTAATCCGAGCTGGACCCATGCCACTAGGTTAGTCATAATTGTTATGACTAAGCCAAGTCTTATTTTAATGAGACCTGAAATCAATTTCTCCCTAAGAAAAGATTAGTCCGGGTCTTTCCACCATTGTAGACGTGCAGGCCCTTCCCCGGGGTTGATTGTTTCTCGGCTGGGTACATGTCATTGCACGAGAAGACGAACCATGTCTTATTAGGGCATTGGACTATGGGCTGGAGGATGAGTTGGGCTTAATATTTCGGATACGGTGGAGAGAACCCAATTAGAACTCCAGTCTATGCAATGGTGGGTCTGAACTTAACTAAGAAGGATGGATCAATATTTCTGGATACGGTGAGATCCATGGAATTTTAGAGACCAAGTTTGGGTGCACCATGATTAGCAGAATCATTGAACAAGAGTTGTTACACTCATTGGCTAACCCATCACCAATAAGTTAGGGTGAGGTGATTGATCAGTTTGGTGAGGACCGCACCAACCAACTAGAAATTACATCAATCGCGGTTTTCGCATCTCTACAAATGGGAGTGTAGGATCGCGAGAAAATAGGGGGAGCAAAATTTTGTTTAAAATAAAATGCCTTAAACAAATTGGTCAAGTCAAAAATTATAGTAATCTAACTAGAATCTTTGACTCTCTACAGGAAAATGTCTGCGTCAACCCACTGGCACGTATCCTTAGACACACATAAACTGACTGGATCCAATTATAAAGATGGCTCAGGAACTTAAAACCAAAATTATTTTTGGGTTCAGAGAAGTTAACACATATTTGGCCAGGACCCTCACCTTACCAGCTCGTCCATCCCACTGAACAGAGAGCGTCTCTGGAAAGAAAATGGATTGACGAAGATAATAAGGCCAGATACTACATGTTGGGGCCAATGTCTGATTGAGCTCAAGCAACCAACATTGAAGATATGGGACTGCTCGCCAAATGTTTGGCTCACTGAAGGAGATGTTTGGTGACAGAGTCGCAGCAGCCAATATTCAATCACGAAACGACTTTTTTAAGGCTAAGATGGCGATGATGGGCAGTCGTCCAAATCAACTGTCTTGATAATGATCAAGGAACATGGAAAGAGCTTGAGAAGCCGGTGTGAACAGTGGGACTTTGGATTTGCAGAACGATAACTGATGCATATGGGCAAATCTCAATAATTACAATGCATAAACTTCAAAAATTCCTTGCACGAGTTGATGAATATGCTGGTTACCGTTGAGCTTTTCTATTGAAAGGGTATCTAAAGGCTCAGATATCTTGCTGTTGGAAATGGACTCTTCTTCCAAAAGAGAAATCTTATGAAAGAAGAAAGTCTTGGACAAGCAAAATGGTAGAGGATAAAGAGAAGAAGGCGAACCGAAGAAGAAGGTCCGATGGCAAAGGAAAGTGTTTCCATTGTAACAGCGACCGGCCATTGGAAGCGAACTGCCCCTACTTACCTGGCCACCCTGAAGAAACAAGAAGGAAGGTCCCTTCTGGAGGTATCTCGTTAATTTGAGTCTAACCTTACGGTTTTCTTCTGCATCCCAGTTGGGTGCTTGACTCTGGTTCTTAGTGCTCATCTGTGCACTTTCTATGCAGGGTTTTGAGGATAGCAGGAGGCTAGGGATGGAGACAGAATCCTAAACGGCTCGTAATGGAGCAAGAGTTGCTGCAGTAGCCGTGGAACATACCCTCTCGATTACCAATCTGGTTTTAGACTTAGTTTTAAAAGACTGTTATTATGTCCTGCAGCTAGCAGGAATTTGATTTCTGTTTCAGCTTAGCACAAGAAGGTTATGTTGATCACCCTTTCTTAAGGACCATTGTAAAATTCCTTATGATAAAGAAATAAAATTGGCAAAGTTTCCCTTTTTAATGGATCTTTATCAGTTGCATATTGATGTACTGTTTTAACTATCGAGCAAAATGTGAATGCCAAAACGACCTTAGGGATAAGTCCAAACGAATGATATCTTATGGCACCTGAGATTAGGTCCAAAAATAGCCAGGAAATAGGATTAAACAAATTGGAGAAAAATGGGCTAATTGAAGTCATTGACTTTGAGTTTCATATCCAACTGTGAATCTTCTTCAAGGCCAAAATGACTTAAACTCCTTTTGTTGGACCATGGGGGAGAGGCCACGATCTCCTTGCCCTAGTTGCTACTTGATGTGTGCCGGCCCATTCGATGTGCCGGGCTAGAGGCAATTTGTCTACTTCAAATTACCTTTACCGATGATCTGTCTAGGTATGGGTATGTGTAATCTTATGAAGACATAAGTCTGAAGCCTTTGAAAGTTCAAAGAATCTCAGACATGAAGTAGAAAAATAAACTGGAAAACCCATTAAGGTTCTTTCGATCAGATCGAGGAGGTGAAATACCTTAGCCGGGAATTCCTAGGACTACTTAAGGAAAATGGCATAGTCCTCTCATGGACTCCACCAGGAACACCTCAACTCAAGCGGAGTTTCAGAATGGAGAAATGGACTCTATTGATATGGTTCTCGATCATGATGAGCTTCCACAGACCTCCCAGATTTTCTTTGGGGACATTTCCAATTATTAACTTCAATCTATTTTACTGAATAGGGTCCCTCTAAAACCGTTTCCTACCACACCGTATGAGGAATATGGCAGGTAAGAAACCAAGTCTGAGTCATCTCAAATTTGGGTTGTCGCGGCTTAATGTAAAAAGACAATAAGTTGGACAAGTTAGAGTGCCTTTAAGAGTCCCTTTTAGAGCGATTCATAGGGATAATCCTAAAGATCATTAGTGATACTATTTCTACATTTCAGAAGACCCACAATGTGGATTGTAGTCGATCATGCCATATTTCTTGCAAAAATAGTTTATTTCAAGATATGGGCGTTGGAAAGCAGATTAAGCGCTTGAATGAGAAAGTCTCACAAAGAGAACGAGCAAGGACCAAGGTGGAACCAAATCAGGTTGAGCCAATAAGAAGCACTACCTCCTCCACTCGTAAGATCGAAAGAGTTTTTCCATCCCCCTGAAAGATACTTAGTATTATTAGAGGATATAGAGGAAATGGTTCCTCATAAGGTAATTGTGCTTATTGGTGATATCCCAAAACGGACTACAACGAGGTGACTATCAGATATCGACTCCGAGAAATGGCTGAGGCAAGTGAAGTTAGAAGACGACCTCGATTGCACTCAACAAGTCTGACACTATGGTAGATCCACCAGAGGTCATAGTACCTATTTGGGCTATAAAGGATCTTCAAAGAGAAATGATATGGTGCAGATGGAGACTGTGGAGGACATTCAAAGCTAGACTGGTGGAAAAGGTTAATAGTCATGCGAAAGCAATTTGGACTTAATCAAAGACTAACCGTTTTTTTCCCAGGCTAGCTATGCTAAAAATTCATCCGCACATGCTTGCCTGTTGAGCCTATTTCATTATGAAATATGGCAAAATGGACGTTTGAAAACGGCATTCCTAAATGGGATATTCGGAGGGAAGATATTCTATATGGAACAGCTGCTAGGTTCCACATCCAGTGAACTTGATCACAAGGTTTGCAAGCTGCAAAGGTTCCATATATGGACTTAGCAAGCATCTCGGAGCTGAAACACGTCGTTTCAATGATGTGAGTCAAAAAGTTTGGTTTCATCAAAAATGAAGAGGAACCATTGTTTTTCCAAAAGGTCAGTGGGAGCGCTGTTGTCTTCCTCGTATTGTACGTGGATGACATCTCCTTATTTTAGGATGATATTCCCATGTTGACAATCAGTCAAAGGTGTGGTTGTCTAAGGAATTCTCCATGAAAGGACCTAGGTGGGAGCATCCTTTATTCAGGCAATAAGGTCTATAGGGATAGACGAATAGGATGCTAGGACTTTTCAGCAGAAAATGTACATAGAGAAGTACTAAAGAGGTTTAGTATGAGAAAACTCTAAGAGGGGATTAATACCCTTCAGACATGGTATTTCATCTTTCCAAGAAGACATGTGCCCCAGCACACCTGAGGAATATAGGAACGCATGACAAGAATCCCTTATGCTTCTGCAATAGGGAAGCCTCATGTATGCCATGCTATGTACAGCGACCTGATATAAGCCCCATGCTGTGAGTGTCACAAGCAGATATCAAGTTCAAAATCCAGGTGAAGAACAATTGGACTTCTGTGAATGTATCCTTAAGTACCTTTAGAAAACTAAGGATAAGATGTTGGTCTTTGGTAATGGAAGAACTCCAAGTTCAGGGGATACACAGACTCGGACTTCATTGTCCGATATAGATGATCGGAAAGTCCGACATCTGGAAGTCTGTTTGTGTGTGCAATGGTGGAGCTGTCAGCTGAAAGAGTTCCAAGCAAACTGTGATAGCAGATTCCACCATGGAAGCAGAAATTAAGCTGCAATCAGAGGCTGCAAAAAGGAAGCGTTCTGTACAAGAAGTTTGCCTGCAAAAAAAAAAATTGGAGTAATGCCATCAGATGCCATTCCTCTTTAACTACGGACAACAATGGCGCATAGCCCTTGCTAAGGAGCGAGGTCTCACCGGAAGTCCAAAGCAACTTGAGCGGCGATACCATCTCATCCGCGGATTAACCTTGAGAAAGGTTTACGTTGAGGGTCCAAGAGAGTCAAAACTCCAACAGATAAATGTGGCAGACCCACTTACAAAGCCGTTGGGGCCAGCAAGAGATCAAGCGCCCACCTTGAGAAGATTGGGACTTAGACTTGTAGCCAATTGGCTTTAGGACAGTGGGAGATTGTTAGATTATATGTGTGCCTATGAGCCAGAATGGCTGACACTTGTAATACCACTTCTAGGGGCAAAATTGGTAATTTTGACTATAATTAATGAAATGGTTATTTTCTAATCACACATGTGTATTTAGTGTCTGTGATACATCCTTGAGTTAATGGTAATGATAAATCATATTTTCAAGAGTTGAAAATTTAAGAACATGAATATCATTATTAACTCATAAATAGCTCCAGACCATAGGATCATACGGAGGATGGTGATGATCCGGAAGGTTGGTGTACGATCGCTTCTCTTTAGTAGATTGAGTCTTGAGTCTACGGTGTGGAGACACCGGAGCGAGAGTACAGGTACTCGTTAGGAACGAGGGCACTGAGAGTGACCACCTCGAGTAGTCATTAGGAAGTCTTACCTTCTCGTCAATGACTGACTCGCGATTGCTGCGTAGTGTGTCTGGTTCTTTTGACCTGAGATGCATCGGCAGTTCACCTTGAGGGTTGTTATAGTTTTGACTTACACCAATTACTCGGTCTTCCTAGCCATATGAACCCTAAGTGTATGTGGCTAGTACAATGTTCATTGTAGGAACTGGATTGCATTCAAGATGGGATCTATCTACCTCGGTGGTAGAGGAGTAGCGCCTATGATGATCATGAGAATCAAGTCCTGAAGTCCATGGCCATGGGCAGAGTGAAATAATAGAAAGAGTTTCTATTTTAGTTTTCACATTGGACTCGAATCGAATGATTAACATCATATGACAAGACTAGGGTTTGACGAGTTACCTTAACCTAATCATGATCGGGGCTCAAGATAGAAGAACTTTAATCAACACAGGTAGCTGCACCAAGAGGTTGCACATTAGCCTGATGGTTGCCACCATATACTGCTAGGTGTCACTGGTGGATTTTGGGAGCAATTAGAATGATTTGATGATCGATCATTCTAAGCTGTTCGAATCAGAAGAGTTCTGATCCATCGAAAGGAGTTTCGATATGTTCTATGATAGAAGATCATGACATATCCCATTACCATACAGAACTAACCTAACTGGGTCACACAAACAAGGGTTTGAATCTGGTGATCATCAATTGAACTGATCTAGTTCAATTATCTGAATGAGATTCAATTAGGTTCAAGGAAATCGTGCTAGCACCGATTGAACCTAAGTTCTTCTTTTACTATCATTAAATAAGTTATTCCTGACTGAGCCAAAGAAGTTTGTGCTCAATCAGAGAGGCCTTCATATGGTTTGACTGAGGTTGTCCAATTCAGAATAGGTTGTCTTATTTGTAAGACATTACCTGCCATTTTTGGTCACCTGCCATTTCTTGTTCTTTGACTTTGGGTCAAAAGTCTTAACCTTTGATGGTCAAACGTTGACCATTCACCCTTTGACTTTTGACAACATGTCATGCACCTATTGGAGAGCTGGTGGGGGCCTGTCCCCCTTGCCAGAACTTGGCAAGAGAAGGGCGCACGCCCCAAGGGTGCGTGAGCCCAGGTAGGAGGCGCCTAGGAGTCCTTGTTGGACAAGGACTCCACCTCCCTTTTGGATTCCAATCAGAGTTCTACTAAGAATCCAGTTTGACTGTCTTAGGCCACCCTCTAAGGAGGAATCCAGGGGCTCTATTCCAACCAATCAGATTTAGATCTGATTTCACAAAGGGTTGTGATTGGTTGAGAAAAAGAGGAGTTGGATCACAAGAGTTTTATAAATAAGACCCTGCGCCAACCCTTAATCCAAGTGAAAGTAAATGCTAATTAGATACGCCCAGCTGCCCTCTCCCCTCCTTCTCCATTGCCACAGTTCTTCCTTGTCCTCTTGCTCTCCACGTCCAAAAGTGTTTTGGACTTAGTTTGGTGGCGATTCAATCAAGGAAAGGCGATCAAAAGCAAGAAGGCTGCGCTGCTGCAAAAGGACGACTGCAGATCTTCAAAAGAGTTTTGAAGATCCTCCAGATCAGATCCAGATCTGTATTTTTGGAGGTGTATAGAGAAGAAGAGGATCTCCAGATCCAACCGAGTGGATACCGGTAGAGGCAAGGCGCTTGCGTGGCTAAGATCCAGAAACCTCCGCTGCCAATTCAGGATCATCTATAGGGTAATAGGATTACCCAAACCAGGTAAATTGAATTTGAATTTAATTTATCTTGTTTTATTTTATTTTATTAAAATAATAAGAATCAGATCTTAAAAATATCAAGATCTTGATTAAGATCAAGAGAAAATTTTGAAATATATCTCTTGATCTAATCAGATCTGACGAACCTGGACCGGAAAATCAGGATTTCCCTTCAAATGGTATCAGAGCCATGCTAGGTTTGGTGGTTTTTTGTTCTAGATTGTTTAGATCTGATTTTAATTTTATTTTTAATTAGAAAAATAAAGTTGATTTCCAGATGTCACATGAATGTGATCAGATCTTAAAATCAGAAAAATTAAATTAAATGATTTTTGGATCTAAGACATGAAGTATGCATGGACTTATTCTAGAATAGAATGTTCAAATAGAATAGTTTTTGCATGTCTTTGATTTTAATCTTGATTAAATTCATATTTTAGATCTTCTTATTTACTATTTTCTGATATTATAGTGTTTAATAATAATCTGATAACAGCAAATAAAAATTATTTAATTTTAAATATCATATGAGATATGATAGATGCATGACTAGACTAATTGAGAATAGTTCTACATAATTGTCTAGATTAGATTTATTTTGATTAGATTAATTTAAATCTAATTTTTTAGATTATTATGTGATAATTTAGATCTGAAAACATGCATGATTTGATACATGAGATGTATGCAAAATATGCCATGATTAGATCTACTTTATATATGAGATATATGATATAGATCTGATATTGTTTTGTAGTATTGAATGTTCCTGATTAAGGCATTCCTCTTGGCCGTCCGGTCATAAGAACGAAGAAGGGTTTGAAGGCCCTCTCTTCCCATTCGATGGGGTGTTCTTATGACGTGTAGGGGTGCTGCGTGTTCGTCCTTAATCAGAAATCCAAAACTTACTTTCTGCAAAACCCTAGATCCTGAAACCCTAGGATTTATTGTGCAATGGTGGTATTGTCAGCTGGAAGAGTTTCAAGCAAACCGTGATAGCAGATTCCACCATAGAAGCAGAATATATCACTGCATTAGAGGCTATGAAGGAAGCATTCTGGTATAAGAAGTTTGCTGTAGAAATCAAAGTAATGCCATCAGATGCCATTCCTCTATACTGCGACAACAATGGCGCCATAGCCCTTGCTATGGAGCCAAGGTCTCACCAAAAATCCAAGCACATTGAGCGACGATACCACCTCATCCATGATTACCTCCAGAAGGGTTACGTTGAGGTCAAGAGAGTTGACTCCATAGATAATGTGGCAGACCCGCTTACAAAGTCGTTGGACCAGCAGAAGATCGAAGCCCACCTTAAGAAGATGGAACTTAGACTTGTAGCCAATTGGCTTTAGGATAAGTGGGAGATTGTTAGATATATATGCCCTAGAAGCTAAAATTGGCTGACACTTGTAATACACTTCTAGAAAAAAAATTATAATTCTGACTAAAATCAATAAAATGGGTTATTTTCTATCACATATGTGTATTTAGTGTCTGCAACACATCCTTTGAGTTAATGATAATGATAATTTATATTTTTAAGAGTTGAAAATTTAAGATATGAATAATCATTATTAACTCATAAAATGCTTCCGACCATAGGATCATCACGAGGATGGTGATTGATCGAAGGTTGGTGTATAATCATTTCTCTTTAGTAGATGAGTCTTGAGTCTATGGTGTGGAGACATCAGAGCGAGAGGATAGGTATCCGTTAGAGAACGAGGGCATTGAGCATGACCACCTCGAGTAGTCATTAGGAAGTCTACCTTCTCGTCAATGACTGACTCGATGCTGCAGTGGTGTGTCTAGTTCTTTGATCTGAGGTGCATCGACAGTTCACCTTGAGGGTGTTATAGTTTGACTACACCATAACTTGGTCTCCTAGCCATATGGAATCCTAAGGTGTATGTTGGCTATAGCATGTTCATTATTGGAACTGGATTGCATCAAGAAGGAATCTATCCACCTCGGTGGTAGAGGAGCAGCCCTGTGATGATCATGAGAATCAAGTCCAGAAGCTCATGGCCATGGCAGAGTGAAATAATAGAAAGAGTTTCTATTTAGATTTTCACATCAAACTTGAATCGAATGTTTACATCATATGACAGAGACTAGGATTTGATGAGTTCACCTAAACCCTAATCTGATCGAGGCTCAAGATAGAAGAACTTAATCACACAGGTAGCTGCACCAAGAGGTTCACATTTAGCTCTGATGGATTGCCACCATATACTGCTAGGTGTCACTGGTGGATTTTGGAAGCAATTAGAATGATTTAGATGATCGATCATTCTAACTGTTCGAGTTAGAAGAGTTCTGATCCATCGAAAGAAGTTTTAATGATGTCGATGATAGAGATCATGACATATCCCATTACCATATAGAACTAAACCTAATTGGGTCACACAAATAAGGGTTTGAATCTGGTGATCATCAATTGAACTGATCCAGTTCAATTGATCTGAATGAGATTCAATTAGGTTCAAGAAAATCGTGCTAGCACTCGATTGAACCTAATATTCTTCTTTTACTATCATAAATAGTTGTCCTGACTGAGCCAAAGAAGTTTGTGCTCGATCAAAGGCCTTCACTTGATCTGACTGGAGCCTATGCAGGTCAGAAAAGGGTTATCTTATTTTGTAAGATAATACCTACCATTTTTGGTCACCTACCATTTCTCGTCCTTTGACTTTGGTCAAAAGTTGACCTTTGACTAGTCAAATGTTGACCATTGACACTTTGACTTCTATCCATGTGTCATGCACCTATTAGAGAGCTGGTGGGGGCTTGTCCCCCTACTAGAATCTGGCAAGGAGGAGGGCGCATGCCACCCTTGGCGTGTGCCCAAGCTGGAGGTGCCCAGGAGTCCCTGTTGGATAGGGACTCCATCTCCCTTTTGGATTTCGATTAGACTTCTCCTAAGAATCAAGTTTGACTGGTCTTAGGTGCCATCTAAGAAGGAATCTAGGGGACTCTATTTTCACCAATCAGATTTAGATCTGATTTCATAAAGGGTTGTGATTGGTTGGGAAGAAGAGGAGTTGGATCACGCTTAGTCTATAAATAAGACCCTACCCCCAACTCAAGGAGTATCTGAAATCTTAGAAAAGAGTTCTCCACGCCCCAAGGCTTCCTCCCTCTTCCTCCTCCATGCTAAGTTCTACTTCTCCCTCTCTTCTCCACGTCCAAAAGGAATTTGGATCTTAGTTGGTGCAATCCATATGAGAGAAAGGCGATAGAAAGCTAGATGGCTGCGCTGTTGTAAAGGACAACTGCTGATTTTCAAAAGGTGTTTTGAAGATCCTCCAAATCAGATCCAGATCTAATTTTTGGAGATGTAATAGAGAAGAAGAGGATCTCCAGATTCAGCCTAAGTGGACACCGATAGAGGCCAGGCACTTGCGTGGCTAGATCCAGACCCTTCCATTGCTTATAGGATCATCAACGGGTAATAAGATTATCCTACATCAAGGTAAATTAAATTAAATTAAATTTATTTAGACTTTATTTTTATTATTAGAATAATAAAGATCGGATCTAAAATATTTTAGATCTGATTAGAATCAAAGAAATTTTTTTTTGAAATATATCTCTTGATCCGATCAAATCTGAACGAACCTGATCTGAGAAATCAGGATTTTTCTTCAAGATCTACATCATATATCATATATATAAAAATTAATCTAACTAAAAATATGTTTTGCATACATCTCATGTATCATATCATGCATATTTTTAGATCTAAATTATCTCATAAATATCTAAAAAATAAAATTTAAATTTGATCATGTCAAATTAAAATTTATTCTAGATAATTTTGTAGAACTATTCTACAACTAGTCTAAACATGCATCTATCATATCTTATATTAATAAATTAAATAAATTTATTTTTATTTTTTAGATCTAATTATAATATTTATAATATTAAAAAATAGTAAATAAATAGATCTAAAAATTATAATTAATTAAATTAAAATTATGATCATGCTAGACTACACATAGAATAATTCTATTCCTAGTCTAGTCATGCATCTCATGCATCTTAGATCTAGATTATTTAATTTTTAATTTTTTAATTTTAGATCTAATCATATCTAATGTGACATCTAAAATCATCTAATTATTAGATTAAAAATAAATTAAAATCAAATCTAATGAATTATGGAACCTGGCTCTGATACCAGTTGAAGAGAAAAACCTATTTTTTGGATCAGATTCATTCAGATCTGATTGGATCAGGAGGGATATTTTAAAATTTTTTTTCTAAGATCCTAATTAGATCTAAGACTCTTTAGATCTAATCTTATTAATCTAATAATAAAATTAAAAATAAAAATTAAATCTAATTTAATTATACCTTTATTTTGTGTAATCTAATTATCCTGTGATGATTCCAATGTTTATCTAAGGTTCTGGATGTAGCCACGCAAGTGCCTAGCCTCTACCGATATCCACTTGAATAGGATCTAAAGATCTTTTTCTTCTTAATCAATTATCCAAAAATTAGATCTAAATTTGATCTTGAAGGTCTTCAAAATGGCTTTTGAAGAACATCCGTTGTCTCTTGCAGCGGTGCTATCTTCTTTTTTACTTGGCACCTTTCACTTGCTTGGATCACACCTTCTTTATGCCCAAAGTCTCTTGGGTATGGAGAGGAGAGAGAGGACCAGAGGGTGGCATGGAGAAGAAGAGAGAGGAGCTATGTGGCATGGGCTAAAGGTAGAATCATTGAATTCTAGGCGCAGACATGGTTTATATAGACCATGCTGCGCCATGCAGTGCCATATCATCTTGGCCAATCATGGCCCTTTGTGCAATCAGATCTAAATTTGATTGATAGGATGATATCATCTGATCTAATCAGTTTAGAGACCCTCAAAACTCTCCTAAGGTAGCACCAAGACTGGGTCAAACAAGTCTTCTTGGCGCCACACAATTTAATTCCCTAAAGCAACTAAAGTCTCATCTGTATGGGACTCTATCTTTTATCCTCATGGGGCACACAGCTCCCTAGGTGTGCACCCCCTTCTTGTCTACTTTTTAGTAGGGGGACAAGTCTCCAGATTCTCTCCTATGGGTGCATGACATATGGGTAAATGTCTAAGTATCCAGTGTCAACATTTGACCAATGTCTGAAGACAAGATTTAGCAGATGATGAAAAATGATAGGTGTTATCTCAAATTTATCTCATAAATTAATACAACCCTTTTCTAACCTAGATAAGCTCCACTCAGACCAAGTAAAGGTTCTTGAGTGAGCTCAAATATATTTGGCTCAGTTGAGACAAGCTTTAATGATTGTTAAAGGAGAATATTAGGCTCAATCGTGTGCTAGCATGATTTTCTTAAATCTAATTGAATCTTATTCAAATCAATTGAACTGGTTTAATCTAATTGATGATATCCAGATCAAAATCCTTGTTTGTGTGATCTAGTTAGGTTTAGTTCCGTATGGTAATGGGATATGTCGCAATCTCTATCATCGACATCATCAAAATACCTTCTAATGGATCAAAACTTTTTTGATTCAGATAACTAGTATGATCGATCATCCAAATCATTCTAATTGCTCTCAAAATCTACTAGTGACACCTAACAACATATGGTGGTAACCCATTAGAACTAAAAGCAAACCTCTCGGTGCAGTTACCTATGTGATTAAGTTCCTCTATCTTGAGCCCCGTCTGGATTAGGATTAAGGTGATCTCATCAAACCCTAATTTTCGTCATATGAATTAATCATTCGATTCAAGTCCAATATGAAAAAATCTAATAGAAACTCTTTCTATTATTTCACTCTGCCATGGCCATGGGCTTATGAACTTGATTCTCATGATCATCATAGGGCTACTCCTCATCTACCGAGGTAGATAGATCTCCTATTGGTGCAATCCAATTCCTATAATGAACATGCTATAGCCAACATACACCTTAAGATTTTGAATGGCTAGGAGATCAAGTTATGGTGTAGTCAAACTATAACACCCTCAAGGTAAATTATCGATGCACCTCAGATCAAAGAACCAGACACACTACTATAGCTTCGAGCCAGTCATCGACGAGAAGGTAGACTTTCTTATGACTGTTCGAGGTGGTCATACTCAGTGCCCTCATTCTGTAATGAGTACCTATACTCTCACTCCAGTGTCTCTACACCATAGACTCAATACTCATCTATCCAAAAGAAGCGATCATACACCAACCTTCTAGATCAATCACCATCCTCATGATGATCCTACGGTCAGGAGCATTTTATGAGTTAATAATGAAAATTCATGTCTTAAATTTTCAACTATTGAAAATATGAACATCATTATCATTAACTCAAGGGATGTATCACCGATACTTTCAAATATATATTGTGATAAAAAATAATCTATTTTATTATTTATAGTTAATATTATAATTTTGTCCTTAGAAGTGTATTACAAGTGTCAGTCAATCTAGCTTCTAGGGCACGCATATCCAACAGATGGGTTTTGCCAGCCTGCCGATATCCTTTGAGGGATATGCACTTGAATCAGCTTGTTATCTATTAAATAGGATTTCAAGTAAGTCGATAGTTAAGACTCCATATAAGATATGGATAGGGCATAAACCAGCACTTTCACACCTTAGGATTTGAGGGTGCTTGGCTTATGTCAAACGGTTAGTTATAGATAAATTTGGACCTAGATCTGATAAGTGCATATTTATAGGATATCCAAAAGAGATAAAAGGCTACTATTTCTACCATGCTGATGAACAAAAGATGTTCATCAGCCTTAAGGCAATCTTTTTGGAAAAAAAATTCCTTGGTGAAGGAACCATTGTCTCTAAGGTTGAACTTAATAAAGTTCAACAGGTAGAAAAATCGATACTTGTAGCTAAACCAGAATCAGATTTGATTAGATCAAATTTAGAATCCAGTGTACCTATACCATTAAGGCATTTCAGTAGAGTACCGCATCAGTTGGATAATTACTATAATTTCTTAATCCGGGATGGTGATCCCATCGAACTTGATGAAAATGATGAGGATTCGATCTCCTATATAGATGCTATGCAGAGATCTGATTCTGAGAATTGGCTTGAGGCCATGAAATTCAAAATAAAATCTATGAAGGTTAATGATGTGTGGATATTGGTTGACCCACATGAAGAGATTAAATTCATTGGGTGTAAATGGGTCTTCCAAAGGAAGAGGGGTGTAGATAGAAAGGTAGGAACCTATAAAGGTCGTCTAGTTGCTAAGGGGTATCATCAATATTATGGTGTTGACTACGACAAGATATTCTTCTCTATGGCAATGCTCAAGTCCATTCAAATTATGCTTGCAATTGCTATCCATCTGGACTATGAGATCTGACAGATGGATGTGAAGATAGCTTTTCTGAATGAAGAGTTGATCGAAGAGGTGTATATGATACAACCTGAGGGGTTCACATCCACAAATGAGTTCAAGGTGTGTAGGCTTCAGAGATCCATTTATGGACTGAAGCAGGCATCTCGGAGTTGGAACATACATTTTGATAAAGTGATCAAAACGTATGGCTTTATTAAGAACGGAGAAGAACCCTATATTTACAAATGGACAAATGGTCTAGTAGTGGTATTTCTTATTTTGTACGTGGATGATATTCTCTTAATTGGGAATGACATCCCTGCACTACAGGAAATAAAAGTCTGTTTATCATCATAATTCTCTATGAAGGACTTGGGTGAAGCATCCTACATCCTAGGGATGAAGATCTATAGGGATAAATCTAAAAGAATGCTTGGATTATGCCAGTCCACGTACATAGATACTGTGCTAAAGAGGTTCAACATGGAGAATTTTAAAAAAGGCTATCTCTTGATAGGCCATAAAATTTCTCTCTCTAAGAAGGATTGTCCGACAACTTCTGAAGAGAGAGAGCGTATGAGTTGAGTCCCATATGCTTTGGCAATGGGATCTATGATGTATGCCATGATATGTACGAGACTAGACGTGGTGTACTCACTAGGAGTAGTGAGTAGATACCAGTCTAACCTCGGAGAAAATCACTGAAAAGTGGTTAAAGCCATACTTAAGTATTTGAGAAATACTAAGGACCAATGATTGGTTTATGGTGAGTCAGATCTAAAATTTATGGGATTTACAGACTCCAGTTTTCAATCTAACCATGATGACAACAGAAGCATGTTGGGATATATCTTTACTCTGAATGGTGGAGCCATCTGCTGGAAGAGTTCCAAGCAACATACTGTGGCAGACTCTATTTGCGAAGCAGAGTATGTGGCAGCATCAAATGCAGCAAAGAAAGCTGTGCGGCTTAGAAAGTTTATCACCAAGCTTGGAGTAGCACCCTCCTTTGATGGTCTGATCCTACCGTACTCTGATAGCACTGGTGCCATTGCTCAGGCAAAAGAATCAAAGGCACACCAATGGACGAAGCATATTCTGCATTACTTTCATCTGGTATGGAAGATCGTGGATCAAGGTGACATCGATCTTCAGAAAATTAATGGAAAGAAGAACCTAACCGACCCCTTCACTAAAGCCCTAAAAATAAAGGAGTTTAACAACCACAAGTCGAAGATGGGTATTATATACTGTGCCTAGTAGCTTTAGAATAAGAGGGAGTTGTTAGAAAATATGTTCCAAAGTCAATCGTCAGCCTATTGATGATTGAGCTACTTTATATTTATAATTGATTCATTAATAAATAAAATATATTTTTGGTATTTTTCATCACAAGTATTCATCTTCTAATGAACTCCATTGTTGTAATGAAGTCCTTAGGACTATTTAGCTTCGATAAAGAGAGGATTTATCGATTAGTCCTTAAATTTGTTCACGACCAAATGATAGGCTGTTAATAAGGGCGACAACATCTATCGAGCATAGGTCGCTGTATGCCATATAGGTTGGTTGTTCTCTTAACTAAGAAATGTGGAGATATTTATATGGCATATAGGTGAGATGTATAGGTACATCATCATTGGATGTGACCAACTCCAAAGCATTCTGCTATCGAGAATGTCTCTGATGGGATATAGGTATAAGTGTCCCTTTGATCTAAGATCATCTCAGTGACCTGCAAGCAACTCACTATGCTTTGGTACCAGACTAACTAAATTTCTAATTCTATAATGGAAGGCTTCTGGGCACAATCAAATACTTGCAAAGTCAGAGGGTGATTAAGATGGGATTGACCACTCTAAGAGTTGGAGAAGAATGTATCACTGTATTTCAATATAGCAAAATCTTGGCTAGGATAATCTATCTAATGGATTTGATATTTTGAAATACAATATGGACAACCTGATCAGAGTTGACAGTTCAACTCTGAGGTATCCTACGAGCATTTTGGTCAAGGGGATGAATTATATGAAAACTATATCCGCATGGATTCTAAGGATATTATTCTACACATTCGACCTATTCGGCCATTGGGTACTATTGTTAGATGGTCATTTCGATTGATATAAAAATCTATATCTATGCTACTGGCTTAGGTTTGAACCTATGAGGTTACATACATTAGTGCTCACGATCTGATTGGATGGTTGATCAACGATTAAGAATCGTTTTAGGGTTAAACAATCAATACGATTGGTGTTTAACCTAGTGCAAGTATTATAGGAGGATCGATTAGCAATTAGATTACTAATTGACTTAATTTGATTAAGCTAGAGGGCTGAGATTAAGTCTAATTAAATATGATTTAATTAGATTTGATTTGAGCTTAATTAGATCAAGTCCAATTGACTTATTGGATAAGCCAAGTGCAAGGAAGAACTAATCCTAGTCTAACTAGGACTTGGATCAACCCAATTTTCTAATTTAATTAAAAAATTAAATTAAAATTAAATCTAATTTTATCTAATTTAATTAAGCCTTTAAATGGGTTAAGGCCTTATTTAATTGAGTTGATTTACTCTTGATTTTATTTGGTTAAAAGATCTTGTTTGACCAAGTCAAAATAGGAGTCCTAGTGTGACTAGGACTCCCTAACCTTGCGCCACCTTAGCCCACTTCCCCCACATCCATTTTTCTTTATTTTGTGCATGAGATCTCCTCTCCCTGATGTTCACGCACACCCCTCTCTCCCTCCTCTAAGTCAAAAGGGAAGTTAGTTTTGCTTTAGGATTCTATGAGATAGAATCCTTATTGACCAAAATATCTTCCCTTAAGTGCCACCCCCTCTTTTATTAATTTTTCTCTTACTCTACATGAGAAACCTCTTTTTTGTGTGCCCTCCCTTGCTAATTCATGCCAATAATTATGGAGGAGGTGCCCAAGAGTTGGACGTCCCTTGTCTTGCCCTATTTGACCTTTCCTTATCTAGTTTTTGACCTAGACAAGGACTCTTCTTTTTTTATAAAATTTGGATGAAATTTGGCCTAATCTTTTCATAGAATATAGAGATTTCGGAGAGATTTGGGGTGTGAAAAATTAGAGGAAGAGGGTCCTTGGGCGTGGGGGTTCCATAGGCACCAAACTAGGTATCTAGGTGAAAGAAAAGAGAAGAAGAAGAGGGTCTTCTTCTAGGACTGTTTTATTCTTTATCTCTCCTTATTTTGAGTTTTTTTTTGAGAGTGTCTCAGATCAAAAAACTCTCCTCTTCCTTCTCATATTTTGGAGAGTCCATGTTTTGAAGAAGGGAGCATCGGATCAACCATCGAAGAAGGATCAGCATGGTACTAGCATGCTGTGCTGATTTCCTGCATCGGACTTCAGATCAGAGTTCGTAGGCTTGTGTGAATGACTCCTAGAGGTCGGATGCGTGTGCAGCTCATGACTTCATCCTCAAGTCTAGATCAGTAAGTTAGAATGTCTAACTTGCATAGGTAATAGATTTGATCTATTAATTTCATACCTGTATTAGATGTAGTGCCGATCTAGGTTAATGTGATCAACCTTTTTTTCTTCTTTATGCTTTTAATTTTTGATTTAATATCATGTTTGATCATGTAATAGATCTGAGATCTAGGTGTTTACATATTTATTTAAATAAATATTTAATTTATTTAAGTCTTTCACTGCCTGATCCTAAAAAAGTTTCAAGATTTATCCGTAAAACCCTAGATATGGTTCCTATAGCTTCTTTGAAAGTTTCTGGTTTTTCCAAATCACTAAGCATCACATACTCACTTGAAGATACTTCTTTGATAGTTGATATAGTCTTGTAGGCCTTCTTAGCTATAACACTGGTGGTAGTTATTCTTAGGGATGTTGCTCTTCTTGGTCATCACCAAATTCAAGAGGAGAATTTTCATGAACTACTTCACCTTGGCCATCTTGGATGTCTCCCCCTTCATCATGAATCACTGGAGGAGAAATAGGCTTTAAATCAAGTTCACCTCCACCAGCTTGTATTTTCTCCACTTTTTCAAAGTCTTAAATAGTTTGTTTTTCAAAGAAAATAACATCTCAGCTTCTAACTAACTTTTTTGCTTTGGGATCCTGAAGCTTATAACCCAACTCTTCACTTCCATATCCTAAGAAAATGCATGGTCTTGATTTATTTTCAAGCTTGGTTTTTTGACCTTTCGGCACATGAACAAATGCTTTGCACTCGAACACCCCCAAGTGCTTGAATGAGGCATCTTTTCTTGTCCACACTTTTTTGGATAATTCATATTTAATGATTTTGAAGAAGATCGATTAATCAAGTAGCAAGCAGTGCACAAAACCTCTCCGCAAAAAGATTTTGACAACTTGGAACCAAATCTTCTCACTCATTGTATGATTTATCCTCTCCACCACATTGTTATATTGAGGAGTATCAGATTTCATCTTATCACACCAAATACCTTGATCATTGCAATATTCTTCAAATGGATCTCCATATTCTCCATTATTATTGGTACAAATGTTCTAAAAGCATCATCTATAAAAATCACAAAGTAGCACCACCCATGGATTTTGCTCTCATGGGTCCACAAACCTTGGAATGAACCAATTCCAATACATCATGTTTTCTAGTAGAAGTATGTGTAAAGGAAACTCTATGTTATTTAATAAGAATACAATGAATGCACCAGTTCAAAGACATACCTTTGACTTCTATAATGAGATCTTTTTTTGTAAGAACTTGAAGGCATTTCTCACTCATATGACCAAATCACTTATGCCATAAATCCATGGTAGCTTCTTTCTCCAAGGCATTGATTTGGTTCTTGCACACTTTAGCTTGTATTCAATAAAGTGTACAACATTTTCTCTCTTTAGCCATAATGCAAGCACTCTTAATAAGTTTCCAACATCCATTAACAAATTGGTTTTTAAAGCCTTCATCATCCAATTTTTTGGGTGGAGATCAAGTTCAAATGGAGCTCTGAAATGTGCGTCATATCTTTGAGTATCAACTTGATATCTAAACTAGTCTCAAGATAAACATCACCTATCTCCACAATTTTTGGAATACCACTATTGCCCATCTTCACAAAGCCAAAATCACATATCTTATAACAAATGAAGAAATCCAACCATGGGATAGCAAGATATGAAGCTATTGGAATCAGTGCAGGGTTCTAGGCATGCTTTTCGAAATTTTTTCGAATTTAAAATATAGTGGAAGGTAAAATTAATATAAATATTAATTTTTATATGCTGTGATCTAATCATAAAATCCTACACAAAAATCTAGAGATGTTTATATATGTATAGAAATATAAATGTATTCAATCAACAAATCAAATTTACTAACCGATTCATGTTTAGAACATGATACCTGAGTGTGGATAGTCGAACTCTGTAATCTAAAATCATTGGAAAGAGGATCCTCATGTCGTAATGTAGCCGCACAGTCATCTGACCTCTACAAACGGTCCACATGAAGCTCCTGATCCCAACCAGCTCCACCAGAGTGCTAGCTCCTTGCCGAAGCCTTCAACAGTCAATCTAGGTCGATCCAATCAACCACCTTTCTCTTGATCATCTGAATGCTCCAAGAGACCAAAAAACCTAAATCAAAGGATGACAAGATGGTGTGGTAAATTTGATGGAGAGACGATGCTCACAATGCTCAAACTCATCACTCAAACCCAGAGTCGATACCCTAGGACCTACCACACCTGAAAACCCTAGAGTCCCCACTCATAGGATTTTGTGACCAACAAATAACCTCATGCCTCAAAAGAAGCTCATGCCTAGGAAGCCCTCATGCACACTCTACTAAGAAACCCTTTCACAGATCGGAAACATGCACACACTTTAAAACATTTTAAAGTATTGCGTTGGATAGAAGGAATTAACAAGAGTGTGGTGCAGGAGACTTCTCTTTTGAATTTTCTCATGCGCAAAGGATAGTGCTCCCCACTTTGATTTTCTCTCTCCAAGAAGGCTCTCCCCTCCTCATGCATGCACAAAAATATCCCATTTAAAATGGGCATCCATCAGAGTGAATAGCGCATGGAGTAGATAGGGTTTGGAGATTAGGTTTATCGTAACCACTAACCAAAAAACTTGAATTCAAAATTCAAGAGGAGTCCTATCCATTTACAATGCCCCTATCAGGTGGATGATGAGTAGAAAGACTCTCCTTCTACACCCACTCTGAAAAATGCCATGAAAAAATGCGACAAAAATAAGTGGGGTGTGGAAAATGGATAATAAGAGGTGGTTCCAACCTCTAACCAATTAAGTTGAATTCAAAATTCAACTTATTTTCAACTAGTCCAACTCTTGGACCAAGTCATGACAGAAAGAAGGGAGCACACAAAACTCTTCTAGGCATGGGAAACACTCATGCATATTCAAAATGGCGTGGGAGAATGCGTGGGTCAAAAACAAGGTGCAAGGAAGATTCAAGTTTGAATTTTAAATCTAAAATGACCTGTTCAAATTGGTTTCATCCAAACCAATTTATCCAAACTCAATTAGACTAGGTTAAATCTAATTAAATTAGGCTTAATGCAATCTAATTAAAATCTAATCAAATTAAAAATTAATTGAGCCAACCTCTGATCAAATCAAGGCTGAATCTCTCAAAGCGATTAGGTTATCTCATAACCTAATTAGGTCAAACCCAATCAAATCCAATTTAATTAGATTTGATTGAATTCTTATCATTCAATCAAATTAAGCTAATCAGTAATCTAATTGCTAATTAATCCTCTAATAATATAAGAGTTTTGGTCTAATGAAACCCATGAAGGCTGAGTTCCAGTCCAATGGGACTCTCGATCATAGAGTTTCAGTCCAGTGAGACTCTTGACCATAAAGTTTCAGACCATTGGAACTCTTGATTAGCCATCAGATCAGGTAGAAACTCCTACTGTGTGTAACCTTATAGATTCGAATCCTAAGTCGGTAGCATAGGAACTAATTTTTTGTATCAATCGATGTGATCATATAGTAATGATACTCAACATTCGGATAGATCGAATTATTGCAATGCAACATCCATGAACCTATGGTATATGGTTATCGTATAATTCATCTCCTTGAACTCAATGCTCAAAAGTTGATCTAGAATTTAGCTGTCAATCCTAAAAATCATCCACATTATATTTCAAATTCTAATATCCATCGTATGGACTATCTTGGCTAAGATTTTGCTAAATTGAAATATAGTAATGCATTTGCTCCAACTCTTGGAGGGGTCAATCCTATCTTGACTCATGCATTGATTAAATAAGTACTTGACTGCACCCAGTAACCTTCCGTCATTGAATTAGAAATTCAGATAGTTTAGTACCAAAGTACAGTGAGTTGCTTGCAAGTCATCGTGGTGATCTAAGATCTAAGAGACTTATACCCTATCCTTTGCAAGCAACTCTTGACAGAAGAGAGCTCCATAGTTGGGTCACATTCAATAAAATATATCCCTACATTTTACCTGCATGCCATACTAGTATCTCCATACTCTTTGATTAAGAGGACAACCAATGCATATGTCACACAATGACCTACAGTCGATAATGTTATCGTCATGGGTAATAATGTATCATTTGATCGTAAACAGGTTTGAGGACTAAATAATAAATCCTTCTTTATCGAATCTAAATAGTCCTAAAGACTTCATCACAAAAGAGTTCATTACAAGAATATGCACAAACATGATGAAAAAGCCAAAATAATAATTTTATTTATTAATAATTTAAGTATAATTTATAATCAACTCAACTATCTATATTTTAGATGATTGGCTTTAGGATACAATTTCCAACGAAGCACCATTATCGATGACCCAATCCAAGTTTTGGTTTGTAATGCTAAGGCAAGTGTCATCACAAGCAGATAAAATAATTAACTCTTCATCGAAAGAAACTATGATTGTGTCCTTATCCTCTTACTTGCTTTCACATTTTCCTTCTTCTTCTTAAAAAATTTGCAATTCCTCTTTATATGACCAAGTTTACCATAATTATAATAATGTATGCCTTTGCTAGACTTGGATTTTTCTTTAAATTTTTTTTGATAATGAGAATCCTCACTTTTACTCCTCCCTCTATTATGCGAGACAAGAATTTATGATTGTGAAAATCCACATTCTTCCTTCTAGTCTCATTCTCAAACAAACTAGCTTTAGTCATACTCATTGTTACTATTCCATTTAGTGCCAAGTTAGTGAGGGTTACTACCAAAGTCTCATAACTATTTGAAAGCAAACTTAGGAGTAGTGATGCTTGGAACTCATCTTCTAACACCATAATCATGGTTGCAAGTTAATTCACCAAACTTTTCATCTCATTCAAGTGGTCCACCATTGGTGTGCCCTCTATGTACTTCAAATTAACAAGCTTCTTAAGTACATAAAGCTTGTTGTTAGCTATTTTCCACTTATACAAATCTTCAAGCTTCTTCCAAAGTAAATTGACCGATGTTTCATTATCCACATGGTGGTAAACATTATCATCTAACCATTGCCGAATGAAGTCAACACATTGTTAGTTCGAAAGTTTCTACTTCTCATTGGTTATATCTTTAGGCTTGGTATCATCACCCTCCAAGGGAGCATACATCTCCTTACAATAGAGTAAGTCTGGCATCTTACCCTTCCATGTTATCTAATTACCACCATTTAGGCTTACCATTCTGCTTTTATTCACCTCCATAACTTACTCAAGAATTTTATCAAACACTTTGTAGGCACCAATCATAGCTCTGGTATCACTTGTTGGAAAGAAGTACTTTCTTCCCCTCCTAGGCAAGCTATGGATAATATTTCATAAGCACAATCAACAATGATAAATAATAACCCAATGAAAGTAGAAAAACCAAGCAACCAAGAGAATAGGAACACCATACTTTTACATGAAAAATCCTGCAAGAAAGGAAAAAAATCATATGGCACTAAGTGGGAATCCACTAATCAATAATATGAAGAGTACAAGAGGTCCACAATAACAAGATAATACAAGAGCATAAAAAAATCTCTACAAGAAAAGCATAAAAAAACCTCCAACTTACAAAGTTTATAGACACATCATCAAAAAGATAAATCTCCAACTTTTTGAAGCACCAAACACACTTATAGATGTGATGAGTGAAGAGAATCAAACCCTTATACCTTGAACTTCAATCCAAGAAGAACCTTGTATAAGAAACCCTTGTTATATATAGAAAATCAAAACCCTACTTCTCTATCTTTCCCCTTCACTTCTGTTTTCTTCTTGTATGAGCTACTACTTAAAAACATATGCCCTATTAACAATGCCCATGTCACCTATTAGTATGGTGTGGGCCACTCCATAGGGGCTAGTCCAAAACATTAGTAAGCCCAACAAGCACGGTGATAGAATAATATGAAACCCATCCTTAAGATCCATAAACTCACACTTAATAACATGCATTTGTAATGATACTTCTACTTTGTCTCCCTGCAAATATTTCACAAAACATTACAGAAAATGAGTTTTAAAAAATGTTTATTGCATCTAACAAACCAAATCTCTTGAGCACCTAAAATAACAGAGGAAGTGAATATTATGCAGCATCTAAGAAATATACAATATATTTCTCTCTTGGTGCAAAAACATTCTTAATTAGATCAATTGCTTCAAATTCTGAAAGTGGTACCAGCATCCTGCTCAAGTTTGCAAGTGTCGAAAGTATATTTCAGAGAACTACTAAGTTTTTTTGAAGAGTAGGATTCTCATGATGCAAACTTAACTCAGTCAAGCTAGAAGTATTACCTTTGCCAGAATAATAAAGGGTTAGGAGATTTCAGCTGGTTGCCCAAAGCAAGCATGATGAGTATTGTTTGTACCCGAGGCATAGTGTCCTACCCTCTCATAGGATCCAATAGCATCATACATGTAAATGCTCCCTCCCTTGAACCAAATGTTTAAAGAATAAGCATAATAATATGTTACCTAAAGGTGTTTGTATCACACCCGAAGTCCATTGAGTTGCTGATGCAACCGTATGAACCCTAGAGCAGTGCTCTATAGATCATGCAATACCCATAAAATAAGAAAGTTTAATAATACCAAAAATTTAAATTTACACATAATTGTCACAATATATCTTATAACTAAATAACTCCACATCATAAAATAGTAACACTTATTCAATTACAAAATTTTCAAAATGTTCTTTAGTATTACAAAATAAATTAGCTAACCAATGGTTCCATCACCTGAACTTTACATCCAACTCATCCAAAACTAAGCATCCTGCAACTTTGCAAGTTAAGCAAAGAGGTGGTGTGTTCCTTAGACAAAGGATATCGATCTAGTTATAGCCAAGCGGTGTGCAATAGGATCTAGTGTATGACTTGGATCCTGATATGTACAAAATCTAACTTCACATATGATGTCATCTCGAGTAGCAATAGCTCCATGTTCCAAATGACCTTAAAGGGCTCATTTCCTATATGCAATGGTGTTCTCATAGGGTCTACCAAATTATGCATCATGGCCCTATCCATATGGTATAAGTAAATTGAGATTTGTTGGTGAATTGAAAATGTCACACCCTAAATTTGAGATATAATACGGCCATGCTATCGAGGGGTGCAATCATCGACAACACGAATCCAACGTCCATAATCTTAATCTATCATAAATAAAATATAATTAAAAGATTCAATTTAAATTATTAATTAAATAAAAAATAGTTCATAGTATCTAAATCCAAAATCAAATACCAGACCCACGCCTCAAAATTCATAAATAGTCAACTATAAATCCATAATCATTCAAATAAACTAAATCCAGCTACAAAATTTTCAAGCTTGCTAATGCAAACCCCCAAGTCTAGATCCTTTGTTGTTCCTAGTTATCTTGCTCTTCTGAAAAAAAAAAAGAAAAAGAAAATAAGTTACACTAGCTTATTAAGTAAAACCTATACTTGTTTATTAGATCAAGCATAAGATTTTCTATGATAATGCAATATTAAAAAAGTAATATATAATAAAAATAAAATATTTTATAAAGCATATAATAAAATAAATCATATATTCAGTCATGTATACACAAATCATGAACATTTCATAAACATGATGATCCATAAGTCGTTCGTTGTCATATATGTCATGGCTCAAAGCATTACTCTCAAATATTTATGCTGCGATCACTTTATACCCATGATAGGGTCAATGTTCATCATCGATAAAGTTCATGTTTCATATGCCAATTGTTGGGAGTGATTTTGTATTAGCTGAAGATGTGGAGCTCATGCAAATCTGAGACCAGCTCAGACAAATTCGAGGCTAGATCATGCAATTCCAAGGAAAGCTCATATAGGTCCTAGACAAGCCCATACATATCCTAGGCAAGATCATATAGATTCAAGTGTTGGGGATAATTTTGTAGAGCCGAAGACTCAACATACAAGAAGGCACCTGTGCTATATTAAGGCACCTACCAGCTAGTCACTTCAATCCATTCAAGGTATTAATGGCATTCAAGGCCTTAATGGTCAATAGGGAAAGCTACATCATTCCCATTCATACAGGCCCCAGGCTATTAGTTAAAGAATTAATGGACATGGTTCTACATCCCATGAGATAAGGCAACCACACACAAATCTCTCCCATAAATGACTTTTTAGCCACCGCCCATAAAAAATAGGCCAAGAGGGACCCTCCAAGTATGCGATCTTCTATCTTTCAAAATGCTCATCTTTCTTATGTTGAATAAAAAACTGACTTGAGCATTGGAGGGTCCCTGACCGGAGTTGGTCCCTACTGGAGCCAACTTCGGTTAGAGATTTTTCTTATAGGCCTTGCTGTCATCGCCTAACTCTAGCCATCCAACCTTAAGATGGAATTCTACGTCAACAAAATGGTGCTAGACGAAGGGTGGGGTCTGGGCCCATCTACGAGAAGAAGTGAACATCCAACAAGAGGAGCTTCATCATGTCGCTTGAACACCAACAAAATTCAACCATCCACCTCCAAATCAGCTAGGTCCAACCATCCATGAACCGATTGACAACTAGCATCCTTTGGGATTATTCTCGCTGGCGTTAAAATTGGAGAGTTCTTAATGAAGAAGGAGATCCCAATACAAAGGAACCTTAAGTGAGAAAGAAGACAACTTCCAAAAATAGAAAAATTATTAAAATTCCTTGAATTTTGGATCACTTTCTCTTCTTTGTGCATGTTCAAAATTTATATTTGAATTACTGGCAGGATGAAAATAGAAAAAAGATTAGAACATGTGCAAAAAAAAAATCAAATAAAGAAAGATGATTCAAAATAGAAGCTACAGGATTCATGAATTTTTGCATTTAAAGCAGTAGAAAAAGTCATGCAGTAATCGGATGGACCCAATCTTAGTATCCACAGACTGACGGGAAACTCAGGTCATCCTATCCCTCTCAAGCAAAAGATCTTGTAGCCTAGAGTACTTTACCATACTAATATAAATAAAAAAATTATTTGTCAAAATAATGTAAGTCCTAACTTATTTACGAAATTGATGCAAAAGAGAAAAAAATGCCATTTTAAATGATATTTTTTAAAAGATAAAACATCATTTACGATAGCGTTTATTGCCTAGTCAGCCATCCTACGTGAGCAGATGAGAAAAAAGAAAAATACCATTCGAAATGGTGCTTTAAAAAATGCCATTCAGAATGACATTTTTTTTTCCTTTTTTTTTTCTGCCACGTGGCTCCGTCCCCCGTCCCCACCCCCCGTGAGCGGCCCTCTCTGCCCATGCACCCCTCCACCCCCTACGGGCGGTCGTCCCTATGCTCCATGCACACCCCCCACGGTTGGGCCTCCCCCCATGGCCCCACAAGTGGTCACTGCCCCCCCCCCCCAGCACAGGTGGCCCTCTCCCTACCCCGGCGCAAGCGACACTAAAGGAAAAACCCTATTTTTCACCATAGGATCATTCAGATCTGATTAGATCAGAAGGGATATATCAAAAAAAATTTTAAAAATCATAATCAAATCTGAGACATCTTAGATCTGATCTTATAGATCTAATATTAAAATTAAAAATTAAAATTAAATCTGATTTAATTTTCTTACCTTGGTTGGGTAAATAATTTTTACCCTGTCGAGGATCTATTGTCACTCGGGGTTCTGGATGTAGCCACATAATTGCCTGGCCGCTACCAGAGTTCACTTGGGCAAGATCTAGATACACTCTCCTTATGGATCTAATCACAAAAGATTAGATCTAGATCTAATTTGTGAAGCCTTCAAACAAACTTTGAAGGTAGCACCCTGTCTCTTGATCTAGATCGCCCTATCTTATTTAATCTTCAGCTTTTCTCAACTTTTGATGGTTAAAACATCACCAACTCTGATGTGGACGTGGAGAAAAGAGGGAGGAGCTCTAGTTGGGCATGGAGGAGGTTTATGGCTGCAGCATATGGGCATGGTGATCAAAGGATTAAAGCCCTAGGGTGCAGGATCTTTAAATAGACTCCTACGCCACCTTAGAGTCCTTCAAGCAATTAAATTGCTTGATTACTTAGGACTCTAGAGCTGATAGCCCACGTCCCCAACCTAATTTTTATTAGGTTTGATTGACCAAAAACATCTCCAAAGGTGGCGGAATGAAGGGATAAGTAAGAGTCCAGGGCGCCTAGGACTCTTCCCTCGAGAGTTTGATCCAAATCAAACTCTGTCTTAACCCAATCTAAGTGCCTCCAAAAATCATGAAATTTGGCACACCCAAAGTATGATTGAGCCCTATCTCATATCCAAAAATCAGAGAAAAAGAGTTCCTAGAAAATTTTCTAGAAGGCTCTAATCTTGACCCTCAATTCTCTCAATTGGGTCAACTATTAATCCTAGTCCATTGCATTTTAAAATGGATTTATTTCGAGAATTAATCTGACCTAAACAAGTTCTAGCTAGATGAAAATAAATTCATTTACAATCCAGGGATAAGTCAAATCAAATTTGACTCGATAGAGATAGATCAGAAAACCTATAGAAGGAGAATGTCATGGTCAATCGTGTACTAGCATGATTTTCTTGAACTTGATTTGATCAAATCCAAATCAATCAAACTATGTTAGCCCAATTGATCACATCCAGATCTAAATCCTTGTTTGTATGATCCAGTTAGATTTAGTTTCATATGATAATGAGATATATCATGATCTCTATTATCAAAACATCTTTCGATGGATCAGAACTTTTCTGATTCATATAATTAGAATGATCGATCATCAAGATCATTCTAATTGCTCTCAAAATCCACCAGTGACACCTAGCAGTATATGGTGGTAGGCCATCAGAACTAAAAGTGAACCTCTTGGTGTAGCTACCTGTGTGATTGGATTCTTCTATCCTAAGCCTCGATAGAATTAGGGTTAAGATGAACTCATCAAAACCAACATCCATCATATGAATTAATCATTCAATTCGAGTCCAATGTGAAATCCTAATAGAAACTCTTTTTATCATATTCACACTACCTTGGCCATGAGCTTAAGGACTAGATCTCATGATTATCATAGGGCTACTCCTCTTTTACTGAGATAGATGGATCTCCTATTGGTGCAATCCAATTTCTACAATGAACATGCTATAGCCAACATATACCTCAGGATTCTGAATGACTAGAAGATTGAGTTATGATGTAGTCAAACTATAACACTCTCAAGGTAAACTACCGATGCACCTCAGGTCAAAGAACTAGACACACCACTGCAGCATCGAGCCAGTCATCGACAAGAAGGTAGACTCTCCTATGACTGCTCGAGGTGGTCATGCTCAGTGCCCTCATTATCTAATGGGTACCTAAGTTTCACTTCGATGTTTCTACACCATAGACTCAAGACTTATCTATCCTAAGAAAGTGATCATATACCAACCTTCCAGATTGATCACTATCCTTATGATGATCCTATGGTCAGGAGCAATTTATGAGTTAATTATGAAAATTCATGTCTTAAATTTCTAACTCTTGAAAATATGAATTATCATTATCACTAACTTATAGGATGTATCATAGACACTTTAAATACACACACTATGATAGAAAATAACCTTTTTATTAATTTATAGTCAAAATTATAAAATTTCTCCTGGAAGTGTATTACAAGTGTTTAGCCAATCTGGCTTCAAGAGCACACATCTAACAAACTTTCACATGATCTAAAGCCAATTGACTACAAATCTCAGTCCCATCTTCTCAATGTGGGCTTCGATCTTCTATTGTCCCAACAGCTTTATTAGTGGATCATCCACATTATCTATAGTGTAGACTTTGTTGACCTCGATGTATTCCTTCTCGAGGTAATCATGGATCAAGTAGAATTGCTGCTTGATGTGCTTGGATTTTTTATGAGACCTCGGCTCCTTAGTAAGGGATATGGCACCATTATTGTCGCAGTATAGAGGAACGGCATCTGATGGCATCACTTCAAGCTCTGTAATGAACATTTTGTATCAGAACATCTCCTTCGCAGCTTTTGATGCAGCAATGTATTCTATGTAAAGATCGATTCACTAGAGATTAGAAGATCTAGAACTAGTAACCAAAAACTTCTAACCAGAAGGAGACGATAGCCCTGATGAAAAGACACCAAGAGATGGATGACAAATCCAGAGAGAGAGGAATTAGGATTTTAGAGAGAACAAATTTATGTATTCTCTTTTTCTTATAAAAAAATATTACATCTATAAAGTATTTATAAACGCCCTGATTCAACATAACTTAGCCCTAAAAAACTCTCCTAGGCTAACTCATATAAGAAAGCTCTCACCCAAGCCCATATCTTGCATGCTCTCATCCCTAGGACTAAGGACTTAGCCCTATACATAAATTAGCCATCTTAAAATCTCTCAACTCAGGCCTTAAGACCTCTTGGATTAGATCCAATCCAAGACCGAACAAAGAAAACCCATGCTCATCTATCCGCCTATCCAAGCTAGCTCGACGAACACTCGAGTCGACTCGACCACCTGTCAAGCCATAGATTCTCAAATATACACTCTATTTGCCTGAGAGAGCTAGCTCGATTTTGGCTCGAGCTAGCTAATCTCATCTTGAGCTGGCTCGATCTATATCCGAGCCAACCCGATAGTGTATCAGCCCTCCTTCTCAATTGATACAACTCCAGCCGATCCAAGCCTCTAGGAGCTAGCATCTTGACTCCTTCATGATCTCCCAAGCCTTAGAAGAACCATCCTTTCTCTTTCAATCTCCACCTTGGTGCCCCAAGGCTTGGTGCAACTCCTTCTTGTCCATCAAATGCATCAGTGCCACACATCTATAAAAGTTATCCTACGGAAGAACCTTTGTCAGTGCATCAGCTGGATTCTCCTTGGTATGAACCTATAGCAGCTCCACCTCACCATCCTCCATGAGCTCTTTGATCCGGTGGTACCTGATGTCGATGTGCTTCATCCTTAAATGGTAGACTGAATTCTGACCAAGTAACAGTGCACTCTAGCTATCACGGTGCATCTTAATGGCCTTATGAGCAAGACCCATCTCCAATACTAATCCCTTCAACCATAACACCTCTTTTGCAGCTCTGTAATATCAATGTACTCCACCTCAATGGTGGATAAGGCCGTGATGGGCTGTAAGCATCATCTCCATGAAATGAGATCTCCGTTCGAGCAAAACATGAACCCTATCATCGAACACTGGGTGTCTACATCTCCACCAAAATCCTCATCCACGAACCATTCTATCTGCCCTTGAGCCTTCTTGGACATGTTAGAGCAACCCTCGACACCTTCTAGCTGTCCATAGATGATACTTACTACAACTGTACCAGCCAAATACTTGAAGATGTTCTTTAGTGCTCGCCAGTACTTTCTGCCAGGTTGCGCCATGAATCTGCTCACCTGACTCACTACATGGGCCATGTCCGACCTTCAATATACCATAGTGTACATCAAACTTTCCACACCAGTATCGTATGGGACTCTCTCCATATCTAGAACCTCATTCTTAGTTTGTGGTGACATAGTCTTCGAAAGTCTGATATTACCGGCAAGTGGCAGCACTGCCGATTTGACTTCTTTCATTCCAAATTTTTCTAAGACCTTTCAAATATAACCATCCTAGAATTAACATAGCACCTTCTTATCCTAATCTCTAAGAATTTTCATGCCTAAGATCTTCCTTGCAGGCCCAAAATCCTTCATCTCAAACTTTCGAGATAATACAGCCTACAGTTCCTGCACAACTTTCTTACTCTTGTATACTATCAGCATATCATCTATATACAAGAGTAACAACATCCTAGACCCATCCTCCAAAGATTGAACATACATACAATGATCAAATTCATACCTAGAAAGGCTGATACTCCTCATAAAGATATCGAAGCGCTTGTTCCACTATCTTAGCGATTGCTTCAGCCTATACAGCGACTTCTGTAGCAAACATATCTTCTCTTCTATTTTAGGTTCTCTAAACCCTGGTGGATGCTGCATGTAGATGCTCTCCTTTAGATGTCCATAGAGAAATGCCATCTTAACATCCATCTGCTTCAACTCCAAGTCCTGAGCTGCAACGATGCTCAGCAGCATCCTGATAGACGTATGCCTGACAATCAGAGAAAAAACTTCGTTGAAGTTGATGCCTTTCTCCTGAAAGTACCCTTTGGCCACCAATCTTGCTTTGTACCTAATACCTCTCTACTCTATAGGCCTCTCTTTGCATTGGAAAACTCATTTGCATCCAGTGGATTTCTTCTCCTATGGTTGTTGCACCAAATGCCATGTCTGATTCTTTTAGAGAGACTATATTTTCTCAATCATAGCTTGAACCTACCTATCTCTATCTTGGCTCTCTACAGCCTCCTCATAGGTGTAGGGGTCTCCATTCATGATCACCAGGGCGTATAACACCAAATCTTCAAAGTCATATCGATTTGGCTGTTGCATGTTCCTCTTTGGCTTGTGCAGTGCAATGCCGATGTTAGTCAATGATCCAACTCACTCTCGCTAGTCTTTCCAGCTTCTAACCCCTATTTCAATCCTCTCCACTTGTTGAGACTCCTTTGAATAATCCTCAATTTGAAACTCAAGTCCTTTCGGTGCACTTACAAGTGGCAAAATAGAACAAGAGATTAGTTGTCCAGTGCTACCTTACTGGACCATTTGCTGCTCCTGCTATCCTTCCATGCCACCTTACCTATGTAGAATTGAGTTTTAATCAAAGGCCACATCCCTACTGATGACGACCTTCTTCTTCAAGGGATCCCATAGCCGGTACCCCTTAACACCTCGTGGATATCCTAAGAACACCATTTTTTTTGCCTTGGCATCTAATTTGCTCTGCTCACTAGCACCGATGTGCACAAATGCCGTGCACCCAAACATCCTTAGATGGTTCAGGTTTATACTCCTTTCAGATCATTTCTACTCTAGAATTTCTCCATCTAACCTGGTGTGAGATGATTGATTTACTAGATAGCATGCTGCATTTATTGAATCTATCCAGAACACCTTAGGAAGCCCTGCTTGTAGCCTCATGCATCTTGCTTTCTCCATAAGGATCCTGTTCATTCTCTCGACCATCCCATTTTGCTGAGGAGTCTCCTTTACCAAGAAGCATCTTTTGATGCCACACTCCTCATAAAAAACTTGGAACTCCTTGTTGGTATACTCCCCACCATTGTCAGACCGCAAATACTTCACACTTCTATCCTATTCCTTCTCCACTTCGATCTTCCAAACTTTGAATTTGATGAAGACTTCTGATTTTTTTTCCTCATAAAGTTAATCCAAACCTTTCTTGAGAAATCATCTATAAGGGTCATGAAGTATCTTACTCCATTTCTAGCTGAAATTGAAGCTGGTCCCCACACGTCCATGTGAACTAGATCCAGTGGGGCTGCCATGTAGGCTATGTTGATCGCAAACTGAACTCTCCTCTATTTTTTCATCTGACATGGCTCACAAAGCTCAGAAACTTCTTCACCCAGATCAAAGATTAGTTCTTTTTTGCTTAGCTCCTTCAGCCCTCTATCTTCCATGTGGCCTAGACGATAATACCACAAACGATAAGCCCCCTGCTGATCTTGCGTTGCTGCAGCTATATCGAAACCTCTAGTCACCATAGATCCCTCTATCTTGTAGAGGTTATTTTTTAGTCTTCTATCCCTCATCACTATCATGGCACCATTGGAGATATTCAGTACTCCACTCTTGGCATGATTGCTAAAGCTATAGCCGCTTCGCTCCAGATAGCCCAATGACACAAGGTTCTTCTTTAGCTCCGAGATATGCTTCACATTCGTGAGAGTCCGCACCATCCCATCAAACATCCTCATTCTAATTATCCCAATACTAGTGACCTCACAAGGGTGATCATCTCTAAGTGTCACACTTCCCCCATCGATCTCAGTGTATGTAGAAAATCAAGATCGATTTGGGGTGTAGTGATGCGAATAGGCTGAATCAAGGATCCAAACTTTGGTGCTTTGCCTATGACCATCTGACACCATCAAGAGCTCATCCTCCACCTCTTGATTAGCAACTATACTCAAAGAATCTGATCCTCCATTTTCTCCCTTTTGATTCTTCAACTGTGGGCAACCATGATGAAAATGCCCGATCTCATTGCACTTATAAAACTTTACTTATTTTCTGCCTTTCCAGGACTTTGATCGCTCCCTTGATTTTTCTCTTATCCTTTCTCTTCTAGATCTCTCTCCTATAGTCAAACCCTTCTAGGGAACACCATTCTTGATCATCTTCTCTCTTTGCTCATTTATGCATAGCATTGAGATAATGTCTTGATAGTATAGTATCTCTTTCCCATAGAGCAGTGTCATGACCAGGAGATCAAAAGAATGGGGCAGTGAACAAAGTAATTGCAACGATTTATCTTCCTCCTCAATCTTTATCCCAACATTCAGTAATTCATTGCTCACTTGATCAAACAACTGTATGTGATTAAGGACATCTCCACCTTCAACCATGCGAAGGCTATACAACCTCTTCTTCAACATAAGTTTGTTGCACATGTTCTTTTCCATGTAAAGATCCTACAACTTTGACCAAAGTTCTTTAGGAGTTTTCTCTTCCAGCACCGAATAGAGGGCCGAGTCTGCCAAACTTTCTCTAATTATAGAATATGCCCATTTCTCCATCGACATCCATTATCAATCTGTTATCCCTTCTAGCCTATTCTCTAAAGCTTGATCTAATTTATGCTACACAAGGAGATCCTCTACACAAACATTCCACATGACAAAGCTTCTTTTTCCATCAAACTTCTCAAAATCTATCTTTTTGCTACTTTCCATGACTAGATCCAAGTCACACAATAGCAAAATTGCCAAGATAAATGAAAAATACCTTGATAGGGTCCTGCTAAAATTTCAGCCTTTGTAGATCTCTTTCTTCTGTGATCTTCTTCTTTCTCCACACGACCTGAGCTCTGATATCAATTGTAAAGATCAATTCACTGAAGATTAGAAGATCTAAAATCAGCAACCAAAAATTTCTAACCAGAAGGAGGCATCAGTCCTGATGAATAGACACCAAGAGATGGATGGCAAATTCAGAGAGAGAGGAATTAGGATTTCAGAAAGAAAAAAAATTTCTGTACTCTCTTTTTCTTGTCAAAAAATATTACATATATAAAATATATATAGACGCCCTGAGTCAATATGACCCAGTCCTAAAAAACTCTCTTAGGCTAACTCATATAAGAAAGCACTCTCCCAAGCTCATGTCTTGTATGCTCTCATCCCTAGGACTAAAGATTTAATCCTATACATAAATTAGCTATCTTAAGACATCTCAACTCAGGCCTTAAGTTTTCTTGGATTAGATCCAATCTAAAACCAAACAAAGAAAACCCATGCTCATCTATCTGCTATTTGAGTTGGCTTGACGAACACTCGAGCTGGCTCGATTGCCTGTCAAGCCACATATTTCCAAATATACGTTCTTGTTTGTCTAAGAGAGCTAGCTCGATTTTGGCTCGAGTCGATTCGATCTTATCTCGAGCTGGCTTGACCTGTATCCAAGCTAGCCTGATAGTGTATCAGCCCCCTTTCTCAGTTGATACAACTCCAGCCGATCCAAGCCTCCAGGAGCCACCATCTTGACTCCTTCAAGATCTCCCAAGCCTTGGAAGAACCATCCTTGCTCTTTCATTCTACTTCTATGGTGGAGTCTACTTTCACCATCTACTTGAAACTTTTCAGCTAACAGCACCACCATTGCACACAAATAGATTTTCAGATGTGGACTTTTGATCATCTATGTCGGATATAAAATCTAAGTCTATATACCTCTAGACCTTGAGTTCTCCATTACCAAAGACTAGAAACATATCCTTAGTCTTTCTCAAGTACTTAACGATACATTTCATAGAAGTCTGATGCTCTTCACCTGGATTCGACTGATACCTACTCGTGACACTCATAGCATGGGCAATATCATATCGTGTACATAGCATGACATACATGAGGCTCCCTATTACTGAAACATACGGGATCTTGCTCATGCATTCAATCTCCTCAAGTGAGTTAGGACACATCTTCTTGGAGAGAGAATGCCATGTTTAAAGAATACTAGACCCCTTTTGGAATTTTCCATACTAAATCTCTTCAGCACTTCCTCTATGTACATCTTCTATGAAAGTCCTAGGATCTTATTCGGTCTATCTCTATAGACCTTAATTCTCAGAATAAAGAATGCTTTTTCTAGGTCTTTCATAGAGAACTTTTTAGATAACTCTTGAGGGACTTGATCCCCATAGTCAGGTGATTCTGCTCCTCAGGAGTCATCTCTATAGAAGAAGAAATCAGAGTCAGAAAAAGAAAGGAGATCATATACAATTGGCAGACAGCGGAGGACTACCTGTCGGATTGAGAGGACTGAGACCAAAGTTAAATAAGGTCTGGTCCTCCAAGAGCTTGAAGATCCAAGGGGCTCAAAAATTCTTCATCTTGTCGGTCGAATCCCAATCCTCTTTCTCAAGTCTAGGAGCTCGATGAACTGAGTCCCTTATTTTCCTCTACGAAGAAAGTCCTAGCTCTAGGGAAGAGCAGGAAACAAAAAAAAAATTCTTCTTCTAATTATGAATGGAAGAGAGGGAGCCCTTGAGCAACCCCTTCTTGCTGAACTGAGGAGACACATACCACTAGTCTTTGGCGGTCGGGTGACGTTTAAAAGTGAAGAAATTGCAAAATAGGGAGATGGAAGGTCAGACGTTGACCATGACGCACAAGGAGAGAAATCCTATGATAAACCAAAAGGAGTTTGGTGCCATGGCAGTGAAGAAAATGTTTAAAAAATTGAACAAGTCGATTACAAAAGAAGGTATCGACAGTTGAAGTCCTGTCCAAAGGGTTTCGACGTACAAGCAAGTTTGGTCGGAAGGAGGAAAGCTAGCTCGATCGCTGGGGCCATGGAATTCAAGTTTGCAATCAGAAGGAATTTTGAACTGGATCCTAATTAGCAAAATGTCTTTAGGCCAAAGTTTACATAAAATGGTATCAGGGATGAAGGATGGCCGAGGTACTTCTATAGGCTCGGGATCCTTATGAGAAAGGTCCATTAAAGCTAAACGAGCCAAACTTCTGGAACCGATCGGCCAGGACTCTTCAGAGGACATGAGGATCAAACTAAAGTGGAAAAAATCTCTAACAAATCAAAGAAAATAAAATTTGAGACTCTCATGAAGAAACAGAATGGGTGGAGACGACAAAAGGTATGGATAGTCAAAGAGAAATGTTCAGGAACTGACCTAAACCGACTGGGAAGAGCGAAAAGGTGGCAAGTTCGATGGAAAGTGGAGAACCCCCAAGAATGGAAGGAGTCGATGAAAGATGCCAGAGCCCTAGAGTAAGAAGGAAGATGGAGACCAGAGAAAATGAGAGGAGACCTGAGTGAGATGAAACCCTCAAGGAAGAAGAAGAGCTTAAATAGCCATGAGAGTCTAAGATGGTTATGAGTGCAGGTCTCCACCGATCAACCTCGGGTTGATGTGTGTCCCACTCATCATAGCGATAGAATGGCAATAGGTAGAACCTTTATTATGCCATACTCGAGATAGCATTTTGGTAGGAATTTCAAGGATTTGTCTTTTTGGGTCATCTCCTATGTAAGAAGTTTCGGTGCCAGCACGAGAATAGTCGGGATCTGTTGCTCTATTGATGCGGGAATAGAAAAAGGACTTTGGCACTCATGATTCTTTACTTTCATCATTCAAACTATGAACTCGTGAGTAGGAAGACTTGTGTTGGGTGTAAACCCTTTTCCTACCGAAATCCAATGGGATGCCGAGCCTTCAGGTGACCTTATCCAGTGAAGGCAGCCATGCCTGATTCCAGCCGATGAAGAATTTACAATCAGGCATCAAAATTGCAGACCTTCAATTTGAATTTATTGATCGATCTTCTTCACCTAGATTTTTAGCTGCTTTGGGGATCCCCAGATCCTATAGGGCATCATAGATTTTACTCGGACAAACTTGAATAATGATGATAGCTCCCAAGTAGCTGAGTAACAGGTCTAATTGTGGCTTGGTTTGGCCGACCTTAGCGCTCTTTGAATCTCTCCCTAGTAAAAAGCCATCCAAGCTGTTTGATATTGGACCAACACTGGATCAACGAAACTCCTCTCCAAACGAGCTCCTACAATATACGAAGGGTGGTAGACCTCGGGATTTCTGCATCAAGAACTTTGAACACGCAGGCAAAAGGACATCATCTCCTTTATATCAGCCTCTAGACGGCGTCGAAGGTGGCCGAGCTTTGAAGGAATAAATAAATAGACCCTCTCCAAGCAGATCCCCTTTCGCTCCTCCTAGGAAAATTGCCCCCACCCAATGTCCTCCTCGTTAATCTCCTCCTTGACATCAGTTGATTTTCTTTCCATCAACCCTCGTCCATCTAAACTTCTTACATCAGCTAAGAGGGGACTTGTTGTTATGTATTCGCTTCTCCAACGGACCTCCTTCCAGAATTCTCCAATAGGATTATTCTCGGAGTTCTTTTCCTTCAGTCGGGCTTCTCCTTCTAGCAGAACTGCTTCTGGATTCTTCTAGTAGGCTTCTTTCGGGACTCCTCTAGTCACAGGACTTTCGAACCCCTTCCAACCGAACTCCCTGCAGTTGTCTAGAAAGGCTTCCACACCTATGCAAATTCGGCAATCTACACAGCATGAACCCACTTACACACAGACAATTTTGAAGGAGTCCAAACTCCTCTAGAATTGATGAAACTCGAAGCTCTTCACCGCCAGTGCCTACCTTCCCTGAACTTCAACTATTAAATTCCAACGAACTGGCACATCATGACAACATACACTACTCTCCATAACAAACTCCACGTGGCCCCGAGCGGCCCACTACCAAACGGTTATGACTGTCGTTCTTAGTTTATTGTAGGCTCCACCTATAAAAGGAACCCTCCAGATATTTTATCTTTAAGAGCTCTCTTCTCCTTTTCAAAACTCTATTGCTTTCTTTTCTGAGCACTCCATTTCTATTGGTCAAAAGAGCTGACTTGACCATCGAAGAATCCTAGTAGAGCCACCAACCCCGACTCCAGTCAGGACTTATCTTGCAGGTCCCCGATGGTGACCTCATCTTCTTTAGCTCTAGCTCGATTCTAATGTTAACTAGATTCTATACATACAAAATGTTAGATATGTGTGCTCTAGAAGCTAGAATTGGCTGACACTTATTGTACACTTCTAAGTGCAAAATTATAATTTTAACTATAAATAATAAAATGGGTTATTTTTTATCACAATGTATATTTAGTGTCTGTGATACATCCCTTGACTTAATGATAATGATAATTCTTATTTTTAAGAGTTAAAAATTTGAGACATGAATTTTCGTTATTAACTCATAAAATGCTTCCGACCGTAGGATCATCATGAGGATGGTGATTGATCCGAAAGGTTGGTGTACAATCGCTTCTTTATAGTAGATGAGTCTTGAGTCTATGGTGTAGAGACACCAAAGCGAGAGTATAGATATTCGTTAGAGAATAAGGACACTGAGCGTGACCACCTCGAGCAGTCATAAGAAAGTCTACTTTCTCGTCGATGACTGGCTCGAAGCTGCAGTGGTGTGTCTGGTTTTTTGACCTGAGGTGCATCGATAGTTCACCTTGAGGGTGTTATAGTTTGACTACATCATGACTCGATCTCCTAGCCATTTAAAATCCTGAGATGTATGTTGGCTATAATATGTTCATTGTAGGAATTAGATTGCACCAAGAGGGAATCTATCTACCTCGGTAGATGAGGAGCAGCCCTATGATGATCATGAGAATCAAGTCTATAAGCCCATGGCCATAGCCGAGTAAAATAATAGAAAGAGTTTCTATTAATATTTTTACATCGAACTTGAACCAAATGATTAAATCATATAACAAAAATTAGGGTTTGACGAGTTCACCTTAACCCTAATCTGATCGGGGCTCAAGATAGAATAACTTAATCACACATGTAACTGTACCAAGAGGTTTATTTTTAATTTTGATGGATTGCCACCTATACTGTTAGGTGTCACTGGTGGATTTTGGGAGTAATTAGAATAATTTGGATGATCGATCATTCTAATTGTCTGAATCAAAAAAGTTCTAATCAATCGAAAGATATTTCGATGATGTCGATGATAGAGATCGCAACATATCTCATTACCATACAGAACTAAATCTAACTGGATCACACAAATAAGGGTTTAGATCTGAATATCATCAATTAGACTAACCTAGTTCAATTGATTTGAATTAGATTCAATTAGGTTCAAGAAAATCATGTTAGTACACGACTGAGCCTAATGTTCTCCTTCTACATTAATTAAAAGTTATCTCGACTGAGCCAAATATGTTTGTGCTCACTCAGGTACCTTTACTTGGTCTAATTGGAGTTTGTCCAGATTAGAAAAGGGTTGTCTTAATTTATGAGATAAATTTGAGATAACACCTGCCATTTTTAGTCACCTGCTAATTCTTGTCTTTTGACTTTGGTCAAACGTTGACCTTTGACACTTAGACATCTGCCCATGTGTCATGCATCCATAGGAGGGTAGATAGGAGCTTGTCCCTTTGCTAGAAAAAGGAAAGGAGGGGGTGCATGCTTACGAAGGCGTGCACCCAAGGATAGAGATGCCTGGAGTTCCATACGGATGGGACTTTAGGTTGCTTCTTGGAGTCAAACTAGGTGGTGCCAAGGGTCTCTACTTTAACCAATCTTGGCACCACCTAAGGGTATTGGAGAGGGTCTCTCATCTGATTGGATCAGGTGATGTCATCCCATCAATCAAATTTAGATATGTTTGCATGAAACGACATGATTGGTCGGGATGATCTGGCACTACATGGCACAGCAGGGTTTATAAAAACCCTATCTACACCTAGCTTTAAAGAAGTTCTCCCTTAGCCCATGCCATTTGCTCTCTCCCTCTCTCCTCCATGCCTATCTTAGATCCTCTCTCTCTACTCCATGCCAAAGAGGTTTTTGGGCTTTAGTTTGATGCGATCCAGGTAAGAGAAAGGCGATAAGAAAGGAAGAAGGTAGGACTACTGCAAGAGATGACATCGGATCTTCAAAAATTATTTTGAAGATCTTCAAGATCAGATCCAGATCTGATCTTTGGAGGATAAATCAAGAAGGAGAAGATATCCAGATCCTGCCTGAGTGGATACTGATAGAGGTTAGGCGATTGCATGGCTGCATCCAGAACCTTAGGTAATTAGCAGGATCATCATAGGATAATTAGATTACCCAAGAATAAGGTATAAATTTAATTTAATTTAATTTATTTTTATTTTATTTTATTAGATCTATCAAATTAGATATGAAAAGTATTAGATTTGATTTAGATATAAATTTTTTTTTTTACAATATTTCTCTTGATCAAATCAGATCTGAATGAACCTGATCCAAAAAATAGGTTTTTTCCTTCAACTGGTATCAGAGCTAGGTTCCCATAAATTATTTAGATCTAATTTAAATTTATTTTTCATCTAATAATTAGATAATTTTAGATATCACATGAGATGTGATTAGATCTAAAATTAAAAATATTAAAATTTAATAATTTAGATCTAAGTTCTACAAGATGCATGACTAATTGTAGAATAGAATTATTCTATGCATGATCATAATTTAATTTGATTAAGTTATAAATTTAGATTAATTTATTTACTATTTTTTAATATTATAAATATTATAATAAGATCTAAAAAAATAAAATTATTTAATTTTTGGTTCATATGAGATATGATGAATGCATATTTAGACTAGTTATAGAATAGTTTTATATAATTATCTAGAATAGAATTTATTTTGATGTGATTAATTTAAATTTAATTTTTTAGATAATTATGAGATAATTTAGATCTAAAAATATGCATGATATAATACATGAGATGTATGCAAAACATATTTATAGTTAGATCAATTTTTATATATGAGATATATGATGTAGATCTAACTAGTTTTGTAGTTTTTATATTTTTGATTAAGGCGCTCCCCTTGGCCGTCCGGTCATAACAATAAAGTAGGATTTAAATGCCTTATCCTCCCATTTGATGGTGCATTCGTCTGATGTGTAGGGGTGTTGTGCGTTCGTCCTTAATCGTAAATCAAGAACTTATTTTCTGCAAAACCCTAGATCTTGAAATCCTAGGATTTTATTTACATATTTTATTTATAAACCTTAAACTTAATTAAGAATTAAGATTATAAATATGTTAGGTCTAAAATTGAGAATTTAAGATCTAATACATATTCATAAAATTGGGTTCGAGCTTAGGTAGCTCAATTAGGTCTAAGAAATTGATTAAACCGAATCAAGAGTTGGTTAGATGGGATCAAGAGTGCTTAAATTGACCAGCCTAATAGGATTAAGTCTAGATCAAGATTGAGTCACATGAGTGATCGATCAAGCTAAGACCTAATTAGGCTCAGTGGTTAGAGTTTGGATTGTAGGCTAACCCCATTGATTCTAGCTCAATAATTTGGTGTCTAAGATAAGTTTGGCAGATATGACTGATTGATTTTTAATTAAAAGCTATTCGACTCGAATGTGTTCTTATCGAATTAATAACATATCCCTTCCATCAGTCTCACTTACTTGATCATATTTATCGACTCAGTCCTGATCTGAGGTGGTCAATAATTCGAGCTAACCCATGCCACTAGATTAGTCATAATGGTTATGACTATATCAAGTCTAGTTTAATGAGATCTAAATCAAATCTTCCTAAGAAAAGATTAAGTCTAAGGTCTTTCACCATTATAGATGTGCGGACCCTTTTCGAGGTTGATTGTTCTCGGTTGGTTACAGTGGTTCAGTTGCACCAAAAAGATGCAACCATATCTATTAGGCATTGGATGCTATGGACTGAAGGATAGATTGGGCTCAACATTTTGGATATGGTGAGAGACTCAATTAGAAATTTAATCTGTGCAAATGGTGGGTCTAACTTAACTAAGGAGTGGATCAATATTTTGGGTATGGTGAGATTCATGAATTAGGGACCAAGTTTGGGTGCACCATGATTAGAGAATCATTGAACAAGAGTTGTTCACTCATTGGCTAACCCATCACCAATAACTCTTAGGTAAGATAATGAGTCCGTTGGTGGGACCGCACCATCTACTAGAAATCATTAATCATGAAGATTTTCGTATCTCTATAGAGAAAGTGTAGGGATCTGAGAAAATAGTGGAAGCTAATTTGTTTAAAAATAAAAACTCTAAACAAATTGGTCAAGTCTTAATTATAATATCTAACTAGAAACTTTGACTCTCTATAGAAAAATGTCTGCATCCAATCCACTAGCATGTATCTTGGACATCCATAGACTAACCAGACCCAATTACAAGGATTGGCTTCGAAACTTCAAAATCCTTTTGGGTTTTGAGAAGTTAACTCATGTATTGGATCAGGACCCTCTCCACCTTACCAGCTCATCCATCCGCTGAACAGAGAGCATCTCTTGACAAGTGGATGGATGAAGATAACAAGACCAGATATTTCATATTGGGCTCGATGTCTGATGAGCTTCAATGCTAACATGAGGATATCAAGACTGTCTATCAAATGTTGGCTCACCTACAAGAGATGTTTGGTGAACAGAGTCACACAGCCAAGTATTAAGTCACTAAATGACTATCAAGGCTAAAATATGTGATGGGCAGTCAGTCCATGATCATTATCTGATGATGATCAAGGACTTGGAAGAGCTTGAGAAGCTCGGAGTGAAGTTGGACCTGCAAAATGATATAATTCTATAATATTTGACTGATGCATATGGGCAATTCATCATGAACTACCATATGCATAAACTTCAAAATTTCCTGGCCGAGCTTATGAATATGCTGGTTACTGCTGAGGTTTCAATAAAAGATTTTAAAGGCTCAGTGCTTGCTATGGAAAGAACTTCTTCTAAGAGAAAATTTTTTGAAAAGAAGAAGAAGTCTGTGAAAAAGCAGAAGATGGAAGAAGGAAAGAAGAAAAAGGCAGAGTTGAAGAAGAAAGCCGCTGACAAAGGAAAGTGTTTCCATTTTAACACTAACGACCACTAAAAGTGGAACTACCCTACTTACCTGACCATCTTGAAGAATAAGGAGGCAGATCCTTCTGGAGGTATGCTCGTTATTGAGTCTAACCTTATGATTTTTTCTACATCCAGTTGGGTGCTTGACTCTGGTTCTAGTGCTCATTTGTACACTTCCATATAGGGTCTTGAGGATAGTAGGAGGTTGAGGGATGGTTAGATGATCCTATGCATCGAAAATAGAGCAAGAGTTGCTTCTGTGGCCATGGGAACATACCCTCTTCAACTACCATCTGGTTTAGACTTAGTATTAAAAGATTGTTATTATGTGCCTACAGCAAGCAGGAATTTGATTTCTGTTTCATGCCTAGCACTAGAAGGCTATGTAATTAGTTTTCTTAAGGACCATTGTAACATTCTTTATGAAAGAAATAAAATTGCAAGTAGTTTTCTTATTAACGATCTTTACCAGTTACATATTGATGTATCTATTTTTAATATCGAGCAAAATATGAATGCCATGAAACGACCTAAGGTAGTTCAAATGATAGGTATCTATGGCACCTAAAACTAGGTCATATAGTAGAAGATAGGATTAACAAATTAAAAAAAATTGGGCTATTGAGTCTGTTGACTTTCGAGTCATATCCAATTTGTGAATCTTGTCTTCATGGCAAAATGACTAAGCTTCTTTTTATAGGACATGGGGAAAGGGCCATGGATCCTCTTGTCCTAATACATACTGATGTGTGCGGTCTATTTGATGTGCTAGTTAGAGGCAATTTTATCTGCTTTATAACTTTTACTGATGATTTATCTAGGTACGGGTATGTGTATCTTATGAGATATAAGTCTGAAGCTTTTGAAAAGTTGAAAGAATTCAGACATGAAGTAGAGAAGCAAACTAGAAAACCCATTAAGGTTCTTTGATTAGATCGAGGAGGTGAATACCTTAGTTGAGAATTCCTAGACTATCTTAAAGAAAATGGTATAGTCTCTCAATGGATTCCATCTAGAATACCTCAACTCAATGGGATTTTAGAATGAAGGAACCGGATCCTATTAGATATGGTCCGATCCATGATGAACTTCACAGACCTTCCTGATTTTCTTTAGGGACATAGTTTGTTAATTGCAATATACTTACTGAACAGGATTCCTTCTAAAATCGTTCCTACCATACCGTATGAGATATGGCATGGTAAGAAATCAAGTCTGAGTCATCTCAGAATTTGGGGTTGTCCGACTCATGTCAAAAGATAATAAATAGATAAGTTAGACTTTAGGACCTTTAGAGCTCGATTCATAGGATATCCTAAAGAGTCATTAGGATATTATTTCTACATTCCAGAAGGTCACAATGTGATTATGAGTCGACATGCCATCTTTTTTAAAAAATAGTTTATTCAAGATAGCGGCATTGGAAAGTAGATCAAGCTCGAAGTGAAAGTCTCACAAGAGTAACGAGCTAAGGACCAAATGGAACCAAATTAGGTTGAGCGAATACAATCACTACCTACTATATCTCGTAGATCGAAAAGAATTTTTTGTCCCTCTGAGAGGTACTTAGGTACTATTTTAGAGGAAATAGAAAAAAATATTCCTCGTAAGTAATGATGTTCATGGTGATGATCCCAAAATCTATAACGAGGCGATATCGGATATCGACTCTAAGAAATGGTTAGAGGCAATGAAGTCAAAAATTGTCTTGATGCACTCAAACCAAGTCTAGACCTTGGTAGATCCACTAGAAGGTATAGTACTTTTTAAGTGTAAATGGATCTACAAGGGAAAGATTGGTGCAGATGGAAATGTAGAAACATTCAAAGCAAGATTAGTAGCGAAAGATTATAGTCGCGCGAAGGCATTGACTATCAGGATAGCTTTCTACCAGTTGCCATGCTTAAATCCATTCACACATTACTTGCTATTGTAGCGTATTTTGATTATGAAATATGGCAAATGGATATAAAAATGGCATTCTTAAATGGATACCTTGAAGAAGATATCTATATGGAATAGCCACTAGGTTTCACATCTCATGATGCTGATCACAAAGTATGCAAGCTGCAAAGGTTCATATATGAACTTAAGCAAGCATCTCGAAGCTGGAATACTCATTTTAATGATATGATCAAATTATTTGATTTCATCAAAAATGAGGAGGAACCATATGTTTTCAAAAAGATCAGTGGGAGCGGTGTTGTCTTCCTCGTATTGTACGTGGATGATATCCTTCTTATTGGAAATGATATTTCCATGTTGACCATAGTTAAAATATGGTTATCCAAAGAATTCTCCATGAAAGACCTAGGAGAAGCATCCTATATTCTAGGAATTAAGGTCTATAGAGATAGACCGAATAAGATGCTAGGACTTTCATAGAAGATGTACATAGAGGAAGTGCTAAAGAGGTTTAGCATGAAGAACTCTAAGAGGGGATTAGTACCTTTCAAACATGGCATTCATCTCTCCAAGAAGATGTGCCCTAGCACACCTGAGGAAATAGAATGCATGAGCAAGATCCCTTATGCTTCAGCAATAGGGAGCCTCATGTATGCCATGTTATGTACACGACCTGATATAGCCCATGCTGTGAGTGTCACAAGCAGATATCAGTTGAATCCAGGTGAAGAACACTGGACTTCTATGAAATGTATCCTTAAGTACTTAAGAAGAACTAAGGATATGTTGGTTTTTGGTAATGGAGAACTCCAAGTCCAAGGGTATACAGACTCGGATTTTATGTCTGATGTAGATGATCGAAAGTTGACATTTGGGAGTCTGTTTGTGTGTAATGGTGGTGCTGTCAGTTGAAAGAGTTTTAAGCAAGACAGTGATAGCAGATTCCACCATGGAAGCAGAATACATCGCTGCATCAAAAGCTGTGAAGGAGGCATTTTGGTACAAAAGGTTTGCCATAGATATCGGAGTGATGCCATCAGATGCCATTCCTCTATACTGTGACAACAATGGTGCCATAGCCCTTGCTAAGGAGTTGAGGTCTCACCAAAAATCCAAGCACATTGAGCGGCGATACCACCTCATCCATGATTACCTCGAGAAGGATTACATCGAGGTCAAGAGAGTCAACTCCACAGATAATGTGGCAGACCCACTTCACAAAGCCGTTGGGCCAGCAGAAGATCGAAGCCCACCTTGAGAAGATGGGACTTAGACTTGTAGCCAATTGGTTTTAGGATCAAGTGGAGATTGTTAGATATATGTGCCCTAGAAGCCAGAATTGGCTGACACTTGTAATACACTTCTAGGGGCAAAATTATAATTTTGACTAAATAAAATAAAATGAGTTATTTTCTATCATATATGTGTATTTAGTGTCTGTGATACATCCTTTGAGTTAATGGTAATGATAATTCATATTTTCAAGAGTTGAAAATTTAAGATATGAATTTTCATTATTAACTCATAAAATGCTCCTGACATAGGATCATCATGAGGATGGTGATTGATCCAGAAGGTTGGTATACAATCGCTTCTTTAAAGTAGATGAGTCTTGAGTCTACGGTGTAGAGACATCGGAGCGAGAGTATAGGTACTCGTTAGAGAACGAGGGCACTGAGCGTGACCACCTCGAGCAGTCATAAGGAAGTCTACCTTCTCATCGATGACTGGCTCGAAGCAACAATGGTATGTCTTGTTCTTTGACCTAAGGTGTATCGCTAGTTCACCTTAATGGTGTTATAGTTTGACTATACCATGACTCGATCTCCTAGCCATTTGGAATCCGGAGGTGTATGTTGGCTATAACATGTTCATTATAGGAATTGGATTGCACCAAGAGGGAATCTATCTACCACGGTAGATGAGGAGCAGCCCTATGATGATCATGAGAATCAAGTCCATAAGCCCATGGCCATGGTAGAGTAAAATAATAGAAAGAGTTTCTATTAAGGTTTTCACATCGGACTTGAATCAAATGATTAAATCATATAATAGAAACTAGGATTTGACGAGTTCACCTTAACTCTAATTTGATCGGGGCTCAAGATAAAAGAACTTAATCACACATGTAACTGCACCAAGAGGTTCATTTTTAGTTTTGATGGATTGCCACCATATACTACTAGGTGTCACTGGTGGATTTTGGGAGCAATTAGAATGATTTGGATGATCGATCATTCTAGTTGTCTGAATCAGAAAAGTTCTGATCCATCGAAAAGTGTTTCAATGATGTCGATAATAGAGATCGTAAAATATCTCATTATCATAAAGAACTGAATCTAACTAGATCACACAAACAAGGGTTTGGATTTAGATATCATCAATTGGACTAACCCAGTTCAATTGATTTGAATTAGATTCAATTTGGTTCAAGAAAATCGTACTAGCATATGATTGAGCCTAATGTTCTCCTTCTACAATCATTAAAAGTTATCTCGACTGAGTCAAATATATTTGTGTTCACTCACATACCTTTACTTGGTCTGACTGAAGCTTGTCCAGATCAGAAAAGGGTTATCTTAATGTATGAGATAAATTTGAGATAACACCTATCATTTTCCATCATCTGCTAATTCTTATCTTTTGACGTTGGTCATACATTGACCTTTGACACTTAGACATCTACCCATGTGTCATGCATCCATAGGAGATAGAGACTTATCCCCCTGCTAGAAAAATGAAAGAAGGGGGCACATGCCTAGGGAGGCGTGCGCCCAAGGATAGGGATGCCTGGAGTTCCATATAGATGGGACTCCAGGTTGCTTCTTGGAATCAAACTAGGAGGCACTAAGGGACTTTGTTTTGACCAGTCTTGGCACCACCTAAGGGTGTTAGAGAGGGACTCTCATCTGATTGGATCAGGTGATATCATCCCACCAATCAGATTTAGATCTGATTGCACGAAGAGACGTGATTGGCTGGGATGATGTGGCACTGCATGGCGCAGTAGGGTTTATAAAAACCCTATCTGCACCTAGCTTTAAAGAAGTTCTCCCTTAGCCCATGCCATATTGCTCTCTCCCTCTCTCCTCCACACCTATCTCAGATCCTCTCTCTCTTCTCTAAGCCCAAGAGATTTTTGGGCTCCAGTTTGGTGTGATCCAGGCAAGAGAAAGGCGACAAGAAAGGAAGAAGGCAGCATTACTGCAAGAGATGACATCGAATCTTCAAAAGTTATTTTGAAGACCTTCACGATCTGATCCTTAGAGGATAGATCAAGAAAGAAGATATCTAGATCCTATCCGAGTGGATACTGGTAGAGGCTAGGCGATTGCGTGGCTGCATCCAGAATCTCAGATAATCAGTAGGATCATCACAGGATAATTAGATTACCCAAGAACAAGGTATAAATTAAATCTAATTGAATTTTTTTTATTTTATTTTATTAGATATACCAAATTAGATCTAAAGAGTATTAGATTTGATTTAGATCTAAGAAAATTTTTTTTGAAATAATCTTCTTGATCAAATCAGATATGAATGAATCTGATTCGGGAAATAGGTTTTCCTCTTCATAGAATTGGCGCTAGAAGGAGGGGTCTGAACCTTCATGAGCCCTTGTTCTAAAAGGAGTGCCCAATCGATCTTTCTTAGAAATGCCTCCAATGAAGACAACCACCCAGCGATCCACTGCTTATGCCGTCAGATCTGAGCTAGATCTATCCATCCCTACTCCATCACCAGTGCCTCGACCCCCTCCACTGACGGCCATGGTAGATCCGAAGTAGTTAAACCTATTGATGCAGTAGGTTCGAGGCCTCACCAAAATGGTGCAGGCCATGCAGTAACTCCAGGCGGTGGCTCTTCGAAAAACCCTCCGTCAAGATGTTAAGAACCAGTCCCAAGGAGGCATATTTGGGTCAGCAGACCCATCACTCCTAGAAAGAAGAAATAGAGATTCCTCTCTAGAAGAAACCTTCTAAGATCTACGATCAAGATGATGTTCTCGATCAAAAATTGTAAGAAATGGATCGATGGATTGAGAAACTCCACCATGTCGCCTCGACTTACCATGACGATATCTGCACCGATCCCCACTTCTTTGCTCGAATTATGCAAGAGCCTATCCTGCCAAACTTCAAGCTTTTCCAATTCAAAAGCTCTGATAGAACCTCTAATCTGGTTGACCACCTAGAGGCCTTCTGGATCATGATGCTACTCCATGGCATGCCAGATGCCATCTTGTACCAAGCTTTCTAATCTACCTTGAAGGGAGTAGCAGGAAACTAGTACTTGACATTGAAGCCAGGTACGATCTTCTCTTTCGACCTGATGAGCCATCAATTTATGGCTCATTTTGTCAATAGCCGGCATCCCAGGTGAGGTTCGGACTCCCTCATCAACATCAAGTAGAAAGAGGGAGAGTCAATCTGGGCTTACATCAATCGCTTCAATGCTGCTGTCCTTAAGGTTCGAAATCTAGACCAATTTATTGCTATAGCCATGCTGAAAGATGGCCTTCAAAAGAATAATCTGTTGTCCTTCCTGGAGAAGAAGTACCAAAGATATTTTGTCGATCTGCTAGCTTGGGCTGAATGATATGCCCGAGCTAAAGAAGCCTTCAAGTTGAAGGATGAGAAAGCCATAGGAGAGTGGCTGGCGGGCGAATCTAGCAAGTCCATAGTTGAAGAAACGCTGAACAAAATTTGACCGTGCTTCCAAACTTTCCTCGAGTGCAAGCGAGCCCAAACTCCTCCTCGAGCTTGTTATCAAAGAAGCCTTGATAGAAGGGCATGAAGAGGTTCCCCTTAAAAGATTCCATAACTATGCCCCCCTCAATGCTCCGAAAATATAAGTACTGATGGAGATCAAGGAGCAACTGCCAAGGTCGGAGAGGATGCACACTCATCCTAACAAGCACAATCTTAATAAATACTGCCTCTACCATCGTAACCATGGTCATGATACTGAAGAATATATTTAGCTCCAGGATGAGATCGAGGAGCTCATCAGGAGAGGCCAGCTTGGCCGATTTTTGCAACAGCAATCCGAACGAGGAGAAGACCGGTCAAGGGCACTGCCATAGCCAGAACCGCCAAGAAGGAAGAAGCAACAGGAAGATCAACCACCTCTCAGTATCATCAATACCATTTCTAGAGGACTTCGATGAAAGAAGGCCAACAAATCTAAAGGATCGATGAAGAGATAGAGGATTGAAGAATCCATAGCCTTCACTGAAGTAGATGCGTAGGAAGTTCAATTTTCGCATGACGATGCAATTGTAATTGATTTAAATATTACAGACTATGATGTATGCTGCATCCTTGTTGATAATGAAAGCTCGATCGATTTTTTGTTTTATGATGCTTTCTTCAAAATGTCCATACCTGACAGCCAGCTTGGACCAATGAACTATCCATTGGTTGGCTTCACTGACGACATAGTACCAGTTGAAGGTATAACAACTTTGATTATGGCGGTAGGGCAATACCCAAGATAATCCAGGGCACGAGTGGATTTTCTGGTAGTAAAAGCACCATCCATTTACAATGTAATCCTTGGCCAACCTAGCCTAAACATACTTCGGATAGTAGTGTTGATATATTACTTGAAAATGAAGTTTCCAACAAGCTATGGGATCAAAGAAGTTAGAGGAGATCAAACCCTAGCGAAGCATTACTCTTCAATTGCCTTGTAGAGGGGTGAGCAACCAGATCTTTGTTTGGTTGATGGGTTGGACGTCCACGATAATCTGACAGAATAGCGGGGTGAGCCTATGGACGACCTTATTTTCGTCCCACTAAATGATGGGAATGCAGAGCACATGGTGCAGATCGGCTCCATCCCAGTAGAAGAAATACGAGAACAGCTTATCAAATTTTTGCGGAGGAACATTGATGTTTTTGCTTGGATCCCCGATGACATGCCCGGGATAGATGTAGAGGTCATGGAACATTGCTTGGCTATCAACCCTAAACATCAGTGAAGGGAAATCCTGATTTCTCGATCCAGGTTCGTTCAGATCTGATCAGATCAAGAGATATATTTTAAAATTTTTTTCTTGGATCTATATCATATCTGAGATGTTTTAGATCTGATTCTTATTATTTTAATGATTAAAATAAATTTAGATAAATTAAATCAAATTTAACTTACCTTGAATCGGGTAATCCTATTACTCGTTGATGATCTTGTATGCAGTGAAAGGTTCTGGATCTAGCCATGCAAGCACCTGGCCTCTACCGATATCCACTCAGGCTGGATCTGGAGATCCTCTTCTTCTCTATCACGTCTCCAAAAATCAAATCTAGATCTGATCTGGAAGATCTTCAAAACTCCTTTTGAAGATTAGCAGTTGTCCTTTGCAGTAGTGCAGGTTCTTGCTTTTGATCGCCTTTCTCTTGCTTGAATCGCACCAACAAAAATCCAAAACTCCTTTTGGACGTGGAGAGCAAGGGGAGAAGGTGGTTTTGCATGGAGGAAGAGTGGAGAGGCAGCCTTAGGGCATGGGGAATTGTGATTCAATCATAATCTGAGTTGGGCGCAGGATCTTATTGATAGACTGACTGTGATCCAACTTCTCTTCTTCCCAACCAATCATAACTCTTTGTGAAATCAGATCTAAATCTGATTGGTGGGAATAAAGTTCCTTAGATTCCTCCTTAGAGGGTGCCTAAGATCAGTCAAAGCTGGTTCTTAGGAGAACTCTAAATGGAATCCAAAAAGGAGATGGAGTCCTTGTCCAACAAGGACTCCTAGGCGCCTCCAACTTGGGCACACACCAAGGGTGGCGTGCGCCCTCTTCCTTGCCAGGTTCTGGTAGGGGGACAGGCCCCCACCAGCTCTCCAATAGGTGCGTGACATGTGGTCAAAAGTCAAAGTGTCAATGGTCAACATTTGACCAGTCAAAGGTAGACTTTTGACCAAAGTCAAAGAACAAGAAATGGCAGGTGACCAAAAATGGTAGGTAATGTCTTACAAAATAAGACAACCTTTTCTGACTTGGACAACCTCCAGTCAGACCATATGAAGGCCTCTGATTGAGCACAAACTCCTTTGGCTCAGTCAGGACAACTTATTTATGATAGCAAAAGAAGAACGTTAGGTTCAATCGAGTGCTAGCACGATTTCCTTGAACCTAATTGAATCTCATTCAGATCAATTGAACTGGATCAGTTCAATTGATGATCACCAGATTCAAACCCTTGTTTGTGTGACCCAGTTAGGTTCAGTTCTATGTATGGTAATGGGATATGTCATGATCTCTATCATCGACATCATCGAAACTCCTTTCGATGGATCAGAACTCTTCTGATTCGAACAGCTAGAATGATCGATCATCTAAATCATTCTAATTGCTCCCAAAATCCACCAGTGACACCTAGCAGTATATGGTGGCAACCCATCAGAGCTGAATGTGAACCTCTTGGTGCAGCTACCTGTGTGATTAAGTTCTTCTATCTTGAGCCCCGATCAGATTAGGGTTAAGGTGAACTCGTCAAACCCTAGTTTCTGTCATATGATGTAATCATTCGATTCGAGTCCGATGTGAAAATCTAAATAGAAACTCTTTCTATTATTTCACTCTACCATGGCCATGGGCTTCTGGACTTGATTCTCATGATTATCATAGGGCTGCTCCTCTACCACCGAGGTAGATAGATTCCATCTTGATGCAATCCAGTTCCTACAATGAACATGCTATAGCCAACATACACCTCAGGGTTCCATATGGCTAGGAGATCGAGTAATGGTGTAGTCAAACTATAACACCCTCAAGGTGAACTGCCGATGCACCTTAGGTCAAAGAACCAGACACACTACTGCAGCATCGAGTCAGTCATTGACGAGAAGGTAGACTCCCTAATGACTACTCGAGGTGGTCACGCTCAGTGCCCTCGTTCTCTAACGAGTACCTGTACTCTCGCTCTGGTGTCTCCACACCATAGACTCAAGACTCATCTACTAAAGAGAAGCGATTGTACACCAACCTTCCGGATCAATCACCATCCTCGTGATGATCCTATGGTCGGGAGCATTTTATGAGTTAATAATGATTATTCATGTCTTAAATTTTCAACTCTTGAAAATATGAATTATCATTACCATTAACTCAAAGGATGTATCACAGACACTAAATACACATATGTGTTAAAAAATAATCCATTTTATTGATATTAGTCAAAATTATAATTTTGCCCCTATAAGTGTATTACAAGTGTTTGCCAATTTTGGCTTTTAGGGTACATATATCTAACAATCAGCTAGTGAAAGAGAAGATGCACAGCCATGCTCTATAGAGGCAGAAAGCAATCGTAGAGAAAGTTGACAAGCTCCTCTTGATCGGATTCATCTGAGAAGTCAACTATCCGAATTGGGCCTCCAACGTTGTGCTCATCAAAAAGGCAAATGGCAAGTGAAGAATGTGCATAGACTTCAAAAAGTTGAACAAAGCCTGCCCAAAAAACAGCTATCCACTATCCAGGATTGATCAACTAGTGGATGCAACCTCAGATCAGGAGCTCCTCACCTTCATAGATGCCTTTTTCGGCTATAACCAAATTCGGATGGCACTAGAGGATGAGGAGAAGACTGCTTTTATTACTGACCGTGGTCTTTACTTTTACAGGGTTATGTCTTTTGGACTCAAAAATGCGAGGGCAATATAACAGCACCTGATCAATAAAATCTTCAAGGAGTAGATCGACCGCAACATGGGGGTATATGTAGACGACATACTTGTCAAGAGTTGAGCTTCAATAAATCATATTTTCAATTTTGAAGAGACCTTCAGCACTCTCAAGAGATACAAGATGAAGCTAAATCCAATCAAGTGTGCCTTTAGTATAATTTCGAAAAAGTTCTTGGGATTCATGGTGTCGAGATGCGGAATCAAAGCAAATCCAGGAAAGATTTGGGCCATTCAAGAGATGACTACTCCAAAATCAATTAAAAAGTTCAGCGTCTGACTGAAAAAGTGACAGCCCTAAACTGCTTCATCTCGAGGTCGGTCGAGTGATGTATGCCCTTCTTTCATGTCTTAAAGTAGCCGAAGTACTTCTGCTGGACCACCAAATGTCAACAAGCCTTTAAAGAGCTTAAGAACTGCCTCTGTTCACCTCCTCTATCAGCAAAGCCCGAATCCAAAGAGAAATTATTTCTGCACCTAGCGGTCTCTCCAGTGGCCCTTGTGGTAGTCCTAGTCAAAGAGGAGATGAAAGTACAATGGCCAATCTACTATATGAGCCGAGTCTTAAGGGACGTCGAGACTGTTAGATATGTGTGCTCTAGAAGCCAGATTGGCTGACACTTGTAATACACTTCTAGGGATAAAATTATAATTTTAACTATAAATAATAAATTAGATTATTTTCTATCATAGCGTATATTTGAAAGTGTCTGTGATACATCTCTTGAGTTAATGATAATGATAGTTTATATTTTCAAGAGTTGAAAATTTAAGACATGAATTTTCATTATTAACTCATAAAATGCTTCCGACCATAGGATCATCATGAGGATGGTGATTGATTTAGAAGATTGGTGTATGATTGCTTCTTTAGGATAGATGAGTCTTGAGTCTATGGTGTAGAGACACCACGGTGAGAGTACAGGTACTCATTAGAGAACGAGAGCACTGAGTGTGACCACCTCGAGCAGTCATGAGGAAGTCTACCTTCTTGTCGACGATTGGCTCGAAACTGCAGTGGTGCGTCTGGTTCTTTGATCTGAGGTGCATTGATAATTCACCTTAAGGGTGTTATAGTTTTACTACACCATAACTCGATCTTCTAGCCATTTAGAATCCTGAGGTGTATGTTGGCTATACCATGTTCATTGTAGGAATTGGATTACACTAATAAGGGATCAATTTACCTTGGTAGATGAGGAGCAGCCCTATGATGATCATGAGAATCAAGTCCATAAGCCCATGGCCATGGCAAAGTGAAATAATAGAAAGAGTTTCTATTAGGGTTTTCACATTAGACTTGAATCAAATTATTAATTCATATGATGGATATTAGAGTTTGACGAGATCACCTTAACTCTAATCCGATTGGGGCTAAAGATAGAGAAACCTAATCACATAGGTAACTGCACTAAGAGGTTTGCTTTTAGTTTTGATGGTTTGCCACCATATGCTGCTAGGTGTCACTGGTAGATTTTGGGAGTAATTAGAATGATTTGGAGGATCGATCATACTAGTTGTCTGAATTAGAAATGTTCTAATCCATTGGAAGGTGTTTCGATGATTTCGATGATAGAGATCGTGACATATCCCATTACCATATAAAACTAAACCTAATTGGGTCATACAAATAAGGGTTTGGATCTAGATGTCATCAATTGGACTAATCTAGTTTAATTGATTTGAATAAGATTCAATTAGGTTCAAGAAAATCGTGCTAGCACATGATCGAGCCTAATGTTCTTCTTTAATAATCACTATAGCTTGTCTTGACTGAGCCAAATGTGTTTGGGCTCACTTAGAAACCTTTACTTGGTTTGACTAGAGCTTGTCTAGATCAAAAAAGGATTGTCTTAATTTATGAGATAAATTTAAGATAACACCTGCCATTTTTGGTCACCTGCTAATTCCAATTTTTGGATATTGGTCAAATATTGATCCTAGACACTTGGACATCTGCCCATCTATCATGCACCTATAGGAGAGTACCTGGGGCCTTGTCCCCTTACTAAATTATAGATAGGAAGAGGGCACACACCTAGGGAGGCATGCACCTCATGAGGATAAAGGAGCAGTCCCATACAGATGGGACTTTAGGGTTGCTTCAGGGGATTAAACTCTATGGCATCAAAAACTCTTGTTTGACCCAGTCTTGGCGCCACCTTAGGAAGGTTTTGAGGGTCTCTCATCTGATTGGATCAGATGATGTCATCCCTCCAATCAGATTTAGATCTGATTGTACAAAGGGCCATGATTGTTCGGGATGATGTGGCACTACATGGTGCAGCAGGGTCTATATAAACCCTATATACACCTAGTTTTTAATGCTTCTACCTCTAGCCCATGCCACAAATTCTCTCTCCCTCCTCCATGCCACCCTCTAGTCCTCTCTCTCCTCTCCACACCTAATAGGTTTTGGGCATGAATAAGGTGCAATCCAAGCAAGTGAAAGATGCCAGGAAAGGAAGAAGGCAGCACTGCTGCAAGAGACAACGATAGTTCTTCAAAAGGAGTTTTGAAGATCTTCAAGATCAGATCTAGATCTAATTATTGAAGGATTAATTAAGAAGAAGAAGATCTCCAGATCCTATCTGAGTGGATATCGGTAGAGGCTAGGCGCTTGCGTGGCTACATCTAGAACCTCAAGCAAACATCGGGATCACCATAGGATAATTGGATTATCCAAAATAAAGGTATAATTAAATTAGATTTAATTTTTATTTTATTTTTATTATTAGATAAAGAAGATTAAATTTGAGGAGTCTCAGATCTGATTAGGATCTTAGAGAAAATTTTTTTGAAATATCCCTCCTGATCCAATCAGATCTGAACGAATCTGATCCGAAAAATAGATTTTTTTCTTCAACTGATATCAGAGTCAGGTTCTAATAATTTATTAGATCTAATATTAATTTATTTTTAATTTAATAATTAAATGATTTTAGATGTCATATTAGATGTGATTAGATCTAAAATTAAAAAATTAAAAATTAAATAATCTAGATCTAAGATGTATGAGATGCATGACTAGACTAGGAATAGAATTATTCTATGTGTAGTCTAGCATAATCATAATTTTAATTTAATTATTTATAATTTTTAAATTTATTTATTTATTATTTTTTAATATTATAAATATTATAATTAGATATAAAAAATAAAAAATAAATTTATTTAATTTATTCATATGAGATATGATAGATGCATGTTTAGATTAGTTGTAGAATAGTTCTACAAAATTATCTAGAATAAATTTTAATTTGATATGATCAAATTTAAATCTTATTTTTTAGATATTTATGAGATAATTTAGTTTTGAAAATATGCATGATATGATACATGAGATGTATGCAAAATATATTTTTAGTTAGATTAATTTTTATATATGTGATATATGATGTAGATCTAACTAGTTTTATAGATTTATCATGTTTCTGATTAAGGCGTTCACTTTAGCCATCCGGTCATAAGAACAAAGTTGGATTTAAAGGCCCTCTTCTACCATTTGATGGGGTATTCTTATGGTGTGTAGGGGTGCTGCATGTTCGACCTTAATTAGAAATCAAAAACTTATTTTTTGTAAAATCCTAGATCTTGAAATCCTAGGATTTTATATACATATTTTGTTTATGAATCTTAAATTTAATTAAGAATTAAGATTATGAAATATATTAGATCTAAAATTAAAATTTTTAGATCTAAGATACAGTCATAAAGTTAGGTTCGGGCTTGGATAGCTCAATTAGGTCTAGCGGTTGATCAAACTGAATTAAGAGTTAGTTAGGTGGGATCAAGAGTGCTTAAATTAACCAGCCTAATAGGATTAAGTTGAAGGAAAAACCTGATTTTTTGGACCAGGTTCGTTTAGATCTGATCAGATCAAGAGATATATTTCAAAAATTTTTCTCTTTGATCCAGATCAGATCTAAGATATTTTAGATCTAATTATTATTATTTTAAAAATTAAAATAAAATTAGATAAATTAAATCAAATTTAATTTACCTTGAAGTGGGTAATCCTATTACCCATTGATGATCTTGTAAGCAGCGGAAGGTTCTAGATCAAGCCACGCAAGTGCCTGGCCTCTACCGATATCCACTCTGGCTGAATTTGGAGATCCTCTTCTTCTCTATCACGTCTCTAAAAATTAGATCTGGATCTAATCTGGAGGATCTTCAAAACTTTTTTTGAAGATCAGCAGTTGTCTTTTGTAGCAGCGCAGCCTTCTAGTTTTCAGTCGCCTTTCTCTCGTCTGGATAATGCCAACCAAGAATCCAAACACTTTGGACGTGGAGAGGAGAGGGAGAAGGTGGTTTTGGCATGGAGGAAGAGGGGAGAGGCAGCCTTGGGGCATGGGATTTCAATTCTCCAATCATAGAATCATACAATCTGAGTTGGGCGTAGG
>QRFJ01004742.1:0-47107 GCA_006176705.1 Cocos nucifera | reverse complement strand
GGTATGTGGCTATAGCATGTTCATTATAGGAACTGGACAGCATCAAGATGGAATCTATCAACCTCGGTGGTAGAGGAGCAGCCCGATGATGATCATGAGAATCAAGTCTAGAAGTCCATGGCCATGGCAGAGTGAAATAATAGAAAGAGTTTCTATTTAGATTTTCACATCGGACTTGAAATCGAATGATTACATCATATGACAGAGGCTAGGATTTGACAAGTTCACCTTAACCCTAATCTGATCGGGGCTCAAGATAGAAGAACTTAATCACACAGGTAGCTGCACCAAAAGGTTTGCATTCAGCTCTGATGGGTTGCCACCATATACTACTAGGTGTCACTGGTGGATTTTGGGAGCAATTAGAATGATTTAGATGATCGATCATTCTAGCTGTTCGAATCAGAAGAGTTCTGATTCATCGAAAGGAGTTTCAATGATGTCGATGATAGAGATCATGAAATATCTCATTACCATATAGAACTGAACCTAACTGGGTCACACAAATAAGGGTTTGAATCTGGTGATCATCAATTGAACTGATCTAGTTCAATTGATCTGAATGAGATTCAATTAGGTTCAAGAAAATCGTGCTAGCACTCGATTGAACCTAACATTCTTCTTTTGCTATCATAAATAAGTTCTCCTGACTGAGCCAAAGAAGTTTGTGCTCAATCAGAGGCCTTCATATGGTCTGACTGGAGGTTGTCCAAGTCAGAAAAGGTTGTCTTATTTTATAGGACATTACCTGCCATTTTTGGTCACCTACCATTTCTTGTTCTTTGACTTCGGTCAAAAGTCTACCTTTGACTAATCAAATATTGATCATTGACATTTTAACTTCTTTTCATGTGTCACACACCTATTGGAGAGCTAGTGGGGGCCTATCCCCCTGCCAGAACCTGGCAAGGAAGAGGGTGCATCCACCCTTGGCATGTGCCCAAGCTGGAGTCGCCCAGGAGTCTCTGTTGGATAGGGATTCCATCTCCTTTTTGGATTCCGATTAGAGTTCTCCTAAGAACCAACTTTAACTGGTCTTAGGCACCCTCTAAGGAGGAATCCAGGAGACTCTATTCCAACCAATCAAATTTAGATCTGATTTCACAAAGAGTTATGATTGGTTGGGAAAAAGAGAAGTTGGATCACAGACAGTCTATAAATAAGGGACCTTGGTGCAGCTACCTGTGTGATTAAGTTCTTCTATCTTGAGCCCCGATCAGATTAGGGTTAAGGTGAACTCGTCAAACCCTAGTCTCTGTCATATGATGTAATCATTCGATTCAAGTCCAATGTGAAAATCTAAATAGAAACTCTTTCTATTATTTCACTCTGCCATGGCCATGGACTTCTGGACTTGATTCTCATGATCATCATAGGGCTGCTCCTCTACCACCGAGGTAGATAGATTCCATCTTGATGCTATCCAGTTCCTACAATGAACATGCTATAGCCAACATACACCTCAGGGTTCCATATGGCTAGGAGATACCGAGTAATGGTGTAGTCAAACTATAACACCCTCAAGGTGAACTGTCGATGCATCTCAGGTCAAAGAACCAGACACACTACTGCAGCATCGAGTCAGTCATTGACGAGAAGGTAGACTTCCTAATGACTACTCGAGGTGGTCACGCTCAGTGCCCTCGTTCTCTAATGAGTACCTGTACTCTCGCTCCGGTGTCTCCACACCGTAGACTCAAGACTCATCTACTAAAGAGAAGCGATTGTACACCAACCTTCTGGATCAATCACCATCCTCATGATGATCCTATGGTCGGGAGCATTTTATGAGTTAATAATGATTATTCATGTCTTAAATTTTCAACTCTTGAAAATATGAATTATCATTATCATTAACTCAAAGGATGTATCACAGACACTAAATACACATATGTGATAAAAAATAATCCATTTTATTGATATTAGTTAAAATTACAATTTTGCTCCTAGAAGTATATTACAAGTATCAGCCAATTCTGGCTTCTAGGGCACATATATCTAACATAAGTCAGGGTCAAGGTCGAGTCACATGACTGATCGATCGAGTTAAGACCAAATTAGGCTCAGTGGTTAGAGTCTGGATTATCGGCTAATCCAATTGGTTCTGGCTCAATAATTTAGCGTCTAAGGTAAGTTTGGGAAATACGATCGACTAGTTTTTAATTGAAAGCTACTCGACTCGAATGCATTCTTGTTGAGTTAGTGGCATATCCATTCCACTGGTCTCACTTGCCTAAGGTGGCTAACAATCCAAGCTAACCCATGCCACAAGGTTAGTCATAATGGTTATGGTTATGTCAAGTCAAGTTTAAAGAGACCTACATCAAATCTTTCTAAGAAAAGATTAAGTCTAAGGTCTTCCTCCAATGTAGATGTGCAGGCCCTTTCCAGGATTGATTGTTCTCGACTGGTCATAGTGGTTCAGTTGCATCGGAAAGATGCAACCATGTCTATTAGACATTGGATGCTACGGGCTGGAGGATGGATTGAGCTCAATATTTTGGATATGATGAGAGACCCAATTAGGAATCCAATTTATGCAAATGATGGGTCTGACTTAACTAAGGAGTGGAGCAATATTTCGAGCATAGTGAGATTCATGAATTAGAAACCAAGTCTGGGTGCACCATAATTAGAGAATCATTAGACAAGAGTTGTTCAATCATTCGCTAACGCATCACCAATAACTGTTAGGTGAGGTGATGAGTCAGTTGGTAGGACTGCACCACCCACTAGAAATCAATAATCATGGAGATTTTTGCATATTTATAGAGGAAGTGTAGGAATCTGAGAAAATAGTGGAAGCTAATTTGTTTAAAAATCAAACTCCTAAATAAATTGGTCAAGTCATAATTACAAAATCTAACTAGAAACTTTGACTCTTTACAGAAAAAAGAAAAATATCTACGTCCAACCTACTAGCCCGTATCTTGGACACCCATAGATTGTCTGGATTCAATTACAAGGATTGGCTCCAAAACTTCAAAATTATTTTGGGTTTCGAGAAGTTGACTCATGTATTGGAACAAGATTCCCCCATCTTACCAGCTTATCCATCCGCTGAATAGAGAGAGTCTCTTGATAAGTAGATGGATGAAGATAATAAGGTCAGATACTACATGTTGGACTTGATGTCTAATGAGCTTCAACACCAACATGAAGATATCAAGACTGTTCGTCAAATGTTGGCCATCTGCAAGAGTTGTTTGGTGAACAGTGTCGCACAGCCAAATATCATATCACTAAATAACTGTTTAAGGCTAAAATGCATGATGGGCAGTCAGTCCAAGATCATTATCTAATGATGATTAAGAACTTGGAAGTGCTTGAGAACCTCAGAGTGAAGTTAGATCAGGATCCGTAGAATGATATAATTCTACAATTCTTGACTGATGCATATGGACAGTTCATCATGAACTACCATATGCATAAACTTCAGAATACTCTGCCTGAGCTTATGAATATGCTGGTTACTGCTGAGCTTTCTATGAAAGGTTCTAAAGGCTCAGTACTTGCTATGGAATGGATTTCTTTTAAGAGAAAGTCTTTTGGAAAGAAGAAGAACTCTGTGAAAAAGTAGAAGATGGAAGGTGAAAAGAAAAAGAAGGCAGACTTGAAGAAGAAGGTCACTGACAAAGAAAAGTATTTTCATTGTAATACTGATGTTCATTGAAAGAGGAACTGCCCTACGTACTTGGCCACCTGAATAATAAGGAGACAGGTCCTTTTGAAGGTATTCTCATTATTGAATCTAACCTTATGATTTTTTTCTGCATCTAGTTGGATGCTTGACTCTGGTTCTAGTGCTCATTTATGCACTTTCATGCAAGGTCTTAAGGATAGTAGGAGGCTGAGGGATGGTAAGATGATCCTACGCATCAAAAAGAAAGCAAGGGTTATTGCTGTGGCCATGGAAACCTACCCTCTTCAACTACCATGTGGCTTAGATTTAGTACTCAAGAATTGTTATTATGTGCCTACTACAAGCAGAAATTTGATTTCTATTTCATGTTTAGCACTAGAAGGCTATGTAATTAGTTTTCTTAACGACCATTATAATATTCTTTATGAAAGAAATAAAATTGCAAGTGATTTCCTTATTAACAGTCTCTACCAGTTACATATTGATGTATCTATCTTTAATATCGAGCAAAATATGAATGTCATAGGATCAAAATGACCTAGGGATAGTTCAAACGATAGGTATCTATGGCACCTAAGGCTAGGTCATATAGCAGAAGATAGGATTAACAAATTAGAGAAAATCGAGCTATTGAGTCCATTGACTTTCGAGTCATATCCAATTTGTGAATCATGTCTTCATGGCAAAATGACTAAGCTCCCTTTTGTAGGACATGGGAAAAGGGCCACGGATCTACTTGCCCTAGTACATACTGATGTGTGCGGCCCATTTGATGTGCCGGCTAGAGGCAACTTTATCTACTTCATAACCTTTATCGATGATTTATCTCAGTATGGATATGTGTATCTTATGAGACACAAGTTTGAAGCCTTTGAAAAGTTTAAAAAATTCAGACATGAAGTGGAAAAGCAAACTGGAAAACCCATTAAGGTTCTTTGATCAGATCGAGGAGGTGAATATCTTAGTCGAAAATTCCTAGACTATCTCAAGCAATATGGCATAGTCTCTCAATGGACTCCACCTAGAACACCTCAACTCAACAAAATTTTAGAATGGAGGAATCAGATCCTATTAGATGTGGTCTGATTCATGATGAGCTTCACAGACCTTCCTGATTTTTTTTAGGGACATAGTCTGTTAACTGCTATATATTTACTAAATAGGATTTCCTCTAAAACCATTTCTACCACACCGTATGAGATATGGCATGGTAAGAAACTAAGTCTGAGTCATCTCAAAATTTATGGTTGTCCAACTCATATCAAAAGACAATAAGCGGACAAGTTAGACTATAGGTCCTTTAGAGCTTGATTCATAGGATATCCTAAAGAATCATTAGGATATTATTTCTACATTCCAGAAGACCACAATGTGATTGTGAGTCGAGCATGCCATCTTTCCTTGAAAAATAGTTTATTCAAGATGGTGGCATTGGAAAGCAAATCAAGCTTGCAAGAAGAAAGTCTTCACAAGAGCAATGAGCTAAGGATCCAATGGAACCAAATCAGGTTGAGCCAATACAAACACTACCTCCTCCACCTCGTAGATCGAAAAGAGGTTTTTCCATCCTTCCTGAGAGGTACTTAGGTACTATTTTAGAGGAAGTAGAGAAAATATTTCCTTGTAGGTAATGGGGTTCATGGCGATAATCCCAAAACCTATGATGAGATAATATCAGATATCGACTCTGAGAAATGGTTAGAGGCAATGAAGTCAGAAATTGACTCGATGCACTCAAACCAAGTCTAGGACCTTGGTAGATCCACCAGAAGGTATAGTACCTATTGGGTGTAAATGGATCTACAAGAGAAAGATTGGTGCAGATGAAAATGTGGAGACATTCAAAGCTAGATTAGTGGCAAAAGGTTATAGTCAGCACGAAGGCATTGACTATCACGATACCTTTTCATCAATAGCTATGCTAAAATCCATCCGCACATTGCTTGCTGTTGCAGCCTATTTTGATTATGAAATATGATAAATGGATGTAAAAATGACGTTCTTAAATGGATACCTTGAGAAGAATATCTATATGGAACAGCCGCTAGGTTTCACATCTAGTGATGCTGATCACAAAGTATATAAGCTGCAAAGGTCCATATATGGACTTAAGCAAGCATCTCGGAGCTGGAATACTCGTTTTAATGATATGATCAAATTATTTGATTTCATCAAGAATGAGGAGGAACCATGTATTTTTAAAAAGGTCAGTGGGAGTGCTATTGTCTTCCTCATACTGTACATGGTATCCTTCTTATTGGAAATGATATTTTCATGTTGACCATAGTTAAAATGTGGTTATATTAAGAATTCTCCATGAAAGACCTAGGAGAAGCATCCTTCATTTTAGGAATTGAGGTCTATAGAGATAGACTGAATAGGATGCTAGGTCTTTCATAGAAGATGTACATAGAGGAAGTGCTAAAGAGGTTTGGCATAAAAAACTCCAATAGGGGATTGGTGCCCTTCAGACATGGCATTCATCTCTTCAAGAAAATGTGTCCCAACACACCTGAGGAGATTGAATACATGAGGAAGATCCCTTATGCTTCAGTAATAGGGAGCCTCATGTATGCCATGTTATGTACATGACCTGATATAGCCATGCTGTGAGTGTCACGAGTAGATATCAGTTGAATCCAGCTGAAGAACACTAGACTTCTGTGAAATGTTTCCTTTAGTACTTGAGAAGAACTAAGGATATGTTATTAATTTTTGGTAATGGAGAACTCCAAGTCCAAAGGTATACAGACTTGGATTTTATGTCTGATATAGATGATCGAAAGTGAACATCTGGGAGTCTATTTGTATGTAATGGTGGTGCTGTCAGTTGGAAGAGTTTTAAGCAGACAGTGATAGCAGACTCCACCATGGAAGCAAAGTACATTGTTGCATTAGAAGCTGCGAAGAAGGCACTCTGGTATAAGAAGTTTACCGCAGAGATCGGAGTGATGCCATCGGATGCCATTCTTCTATACTGCAACAATAATGGTGCCATAGCCCTTGCTAAGGAGCCGAGGTCTCATCAGAAATCTAAGCACATCGAGCGGCGATACCACCTCATCCGCGATTACCTCGAGAAAGGTTACGTTGAGGTCAAGAGAGTCGACTCTGCAGATATTGTGGTAGACCCACTTACGAAGTCATTGGGCTAGCAGAAGATCGAAGCCCATCTTAAGAAGATGGGACATAGATTTGTATCCAATTGACTTTAGGTTAAGTGGAAGTTTGTTAGATATGTGTGTCCTAGATGTCAGATTGGCTGACACTTATAATACACTTCTAAGAATAAAATTATAATTTTGACTATAAATAATAAAATGAATTATTTTCTATCACTGTGTATATCTGAAAGTATCTGTGACACATCCCTGAGTTAATGATAATGATAGTTCATATTTTCAAGAGTTGAAAATTTAAGAAATGAATTTTCATTATTAACTCATAAAATGCTTCCGATCGTAGGATCATCAAGAGGATGGTTATTAATCTGAAAGATTGGTGTACGATCGCTTCATTAGGATAGATGAGTCTTGAGTCTATGGTGTAGAGTTCAGAGCAAGAGTACAGGTACTCGTTAGAGAATGAGGGCATTGAGCATGACCACCTCAAGCAGTCATGAGGAAGTAAACCTTCTTATCGATGACTGGCTCGAAGCTGCAATGGTATGTCTGGTTCTTTGACCTAAGGTGCATCGACAGTTCACCATAAGAGTGTTATAGTTTGACTACACCATAACTCGATCTCCTAGCCATTCAAAATCCTGAGGTGTATGTTGGCTATAGCATGTTCATTGTAGGAATTGGATTACAACAATAAGGGATCTATCTACCTCGATAGATGAGGAGCAGTCCTATGATGATCATGAGAATCAAGTCCATAAGCCCATGGCCATGGCAGAGTGAAATAATAGAAAGAGTTTCTATTAGAATTTTCATATTGGACTTGAATCGAATGATTAATTTATATGATGGATATTAGGGTTTGACGAGATCACCTTAACCCTAATCCGATCAGTGCTCAAGATAGAGGAACCTAATCACACAGGTAACTACACCAAGAGATTCACTTTCAGTTCAATGGGTTGCCACCATATGCTGCTAGGTATCACTGATGAATTTTGGGAGCAATTAGAATGATTTGGATGATCAATCATATTAGTTGTTTGAATCAGAAAGTTCTGATCCATCGGAGGGTGTTTCGATGATGTCGATGATAGAGATCATGACATATCCCATTACCATATAGAACTAAATCTAACTAGGTCACACAAATAAGGATTTGAATCTGGATGTCATCAATTGGACTAATCCAATTCAATTGATTTGAATAAGATTCAATTAGGTTCAAAGAAATCGTGCTAGTACACGATTGAGCCTAATGTTCTCTTTTAATAATCATTATAACTTGTCTCAACTAAACCAAATATATTTGGACTCACTCAAGAACCTTTACTTAGTCTGATTGGAGCTTGTTCAGATCAGAAAAGGGTTGTCTTAATTTATGATATAAATTTAAGACAACACCTACAATTTTCGGTCACTTGCTAATTCCTATTTTCGGACATTGGTCAAATGTTGACCCTGGATACTTGGACATCTGCCCATGTGTCATGCACCTATAAGAGAGTACCTAGGGCATTTTCTCCCTACTAAAATATAGATAGGAAGAGGGTGCAAGCCTAGGGTGGTGTGCACCCCATGAGGATAAAGGAGTTCCATACAGATGGGACTCCAGGGTTGCTTCGGGGGATTAAACTCTATGGTGCCTAGAACTCTTATTTGACCCAGTCTTGGCACCACCTTAGGAGGGTTTTAAGGGTCGCTTATCTGATTGGATTAGATGATGTTATCCCATCAATCAGATTTAGATCTGATTGTATAAAGGGTCGTGATTGGCCGGGATGATGTGGCACTGCATGGCGCAGCAGGATCTATATAAACCCTATCTGCACCTAGTTTTTAATGCTTCTACCTTTAGCCGACACCACAAAGCCTCTCTCCCTCCTCTACACCACCCTATAGTCCTCTCTCTCTCCTCTCCATGCCTAAGGAGTTTTGGGCATGAATAAGGTGTGATCCAAGCAAGTGAAAGGCGCTAGAAAAGGAAGAAGACAACACTGCTGCAAGAGACAATGATAGTTCTTCAAAAGAAGTTTTGAAGATCTTCAAGATCAGATCTAGATCTGATTTTTAGAAGATTGATTGAGAAGAATAAGATCTCTAGATCCTGTCTGAGTGGATACCGATAGAGGTCAGGCGCTTATGTGGCTACATCTAGAACCTCAGGCAAACATCGGGATCATTACAGAATAATTGGATTACCCAAAATAAAGGTATAATTAAATTATATTTAATTTTTATTTTATTTTTATTATCAGATCAATAAGATCAAATCTGAGGAGTCTCAGATCTGATTAGGATCTTAGAGAAAAAATTTTTGAAATATCCCTCCTGATCCAATCAGATCTGAACGAACCTGACCCGAATAATAGATTTTTTCCTTCAAAGACCAGGTATACTAAGTTAGAAAAACTAACTTATGCTTTGATGATTGCAGTCCGGAGGCTCCGACCTTATTTCTAAGGGCACACCATAACTCTCCTCACTGATCAACCAATTAAAACAGTCCTTTATCGAATGGATGCCTCCGAAAGAATCACAAAATGGACAATTAAGCTTACAAAATTTGACATCAACTACCGACCTCGATCATCGATCAAAGCCCAAGTATTGATAGATTTTATAGTTAAATGCACCATCCCGGACAAAGCTGAGCTTAAACAAGATGAAACATGCATTCCATGGTTGCAACTGAGCTCCTCTAAAGAAAGAGCCAACCTTTTCGAAGGTTTTTAGGCCCTATATATAAACGTCTCATCCAATGCTTCTGGTGCAGGCACAGGGCTGATCTTGGTTAACCCAGAGGGGATCATCGTCGAATGTGCGCTATGCTTCAAATTTTTAAGAACTAATAATAAAGCCGAATATGAAGCTTTGATTGCTGGGTTGAAAATAGCTAAAGAGTTAGAAACGGATCGGCTCTAGGTCTACAGCAATTCCCAATTAGTGGTCAGACATGTTAACGATAATTATGAAGCTCAGAAGGAAAGCATGATAAAATATCTTGAGAAAGTGAAGAACATGACTCTGGCCTCCAACAATTTTAGCATCCAATAGATTTCGAGGGTAAAAAATACTAGAGCCGACCTTCTTTCTAAGTTGGCCACTTTAGCCCCAGTCGAACGGCCTAAGGTAGTATTTTTTGAAGTTTTGAAATACCCAAGTTCGAAGGAGTCATAGTCTGTTATGCAACTTGAGCATGAGTCGAGCTGGATTGACCCGCTAGTTGCTTACCTCAAGGATGGAGCTCTTCCTCGTGACTCAAATGAAGCTCAAAAACTTAGAAATCAAGCCTCCCAATTTGTTCTGTACAAAGGTAAGCAGTATAAAAGATCGTATTCTCTATCGCTCTTGAGATATCTCCGACCTTCAAAAGCCGACTTCATATTATGGGAAGTGCATGAAGAAATCTGCAGGAGTCATATAGGGGCCAGATCCTTATCACACAGACTACTTTAGTAGGGTTACTATTGGTCGATCTTGTACCATGATTCTATAGAGTATGTTAAAAAATGTGACCACTATTAGAGAAATGCAAACATTCAAAGGCAGCTAGCTTCTGAACTTGCACCCCTAAGCATCCCGTGGTCGTTTGCTCAATGGAGAATGGACATACTCGAACCTTTTTCCATGGCATCTGGACAGTGTAAGTTCCTCTTGGTGGTGATGGATTATTTCACAAAGTGGATCAAGACTGAACCTCTAACGAAAATCACTGAAGCAAAAGTGCAAGACTTCATCTAGAAGTCGATTGTCTATAGATTCAGCCTATCTCAGACCCTCATAACAGATAATAGGTGACAATTTGTTGGAGCAAAATTTACCAAATTTTATGAAGATTTAAACATCTTCCACCATTTTACATCAGTAGCCCATCCACAGGTAAATGGCAAAGCTGAAGTGACCAATAGAACCCTCTTACAAGGCATCAAAGCAAGACTTGAAAGAGCAAGAGAGACTTGGGTGGATGAGCTTTACCATGTCCTATGGGCATACCGAACTACTTAGAAGCTGCCAACTGGAGAAACGTCATTCGCTCTAGCTTTTGAAATAGAAGCAGTCATCCCGATAGAGCTCAAGCTGTTGTCGGTATGGGTTGTAGCCTTCAGTGAGTGATGCAATTCGTAGGACCTTAGAGCAAACCTCAATCTGCTGGAGGAAAAGCAAGAAGAAGTCCAAGTTTGGATGGTCGCTTATAGATGAAGAGTGGCCCGTTACTATAACTCCAGAATAAAAAGAAAAATATTCAAAGTGGGGGACTTGGTACTTTAACAAGCAGCCATTTCACAACCTTAGAACCAAGGAAAGCTCACCCCAAATTGGGAAGGTCCTTATGAAGTCAAAGAGGTCATCCGACTTGAAACTTACTACTTGAGGGAGCTCAGAGGCACTGATCTCCCACGCCCATGAAACTCGGATAACTTACGCATGTACTATCAATAATCTCATTTCTATAAAATTTTTTTATTTTAATATCTTCAATCTTGGAGCAAAACTATGATGATAGAAAATAGTCTCCCAAACTTTGTCGCTAGATGAAGTTAGCACTGTTAGGAATAGGAGGAGAACCTTGTCCTAACATTGAGCTAAAGCGAAGACCTCAGTTACTTAAGCCGGGATGCGGGAAGAGGCCCCTTCAATGGCCCTTTTGTGCATCTATAGCCTTGATAAAAATAGGAGGAGAACCTCATCCTAACATTGAGCTAAAGCGAAGATCTCGATTACTTAAGTCGGGATGCGGGGAGAGGCCTCTTCAATGGACCTTTTGTGCCCCTATAGCCCTGTTAGGAGCAGGAGGAGAATCTTGTCCTAACATTGAGCTAAAGAGAAGACCTCGGTTACTTAAGCTAGGATGCAGGAAGAGGCTCCTTCAACGGCCCTTTTGTACCCCTATGGCCCTGCTAGGAATTAGGAGGAGAACCTCATCCTATCATTGAGCTAAAGTGAAGACCTCGATTACTTTAAGCCGGGATGCGGGGAGAGGCCCCTTCAACAGTCCTTTATGCTCCTATAGTCCTGTTAGGAACAGGAGAAGAACCTTGTTCTAACATTGAGCTAAAATGAAGACCTTGGTTACTTAACCCGGGACGTGGAAAGAGGCCCCTTCAATGGCCCTTTTATGCCCTTATAGCCCTATTAGGAATAGGAGGAGAACCTCATCCTAACATTGAGCTAAAGCGAAGACCTAGATTACTTAAGCCAGGATGTGGGGAGATGCCCTTTCAATGGCCTTTTTTGTGCCCCTATAGCCTTGTTAGGAATAGGAGGAGAACCTCATCCTAACATTGAGCTAAAATGAAGACTTCGATTAGTTAAGCTGGGAATGTGGGGAGAGGTTCTTTCAATGACCCTTTTGTGCCCCTATAGCCCTATTAGGAATAGGAGAAGAACCTCATCATAATATTGAGCTAAAGCAAAGACCTCGGTTACTTAAGTCGGGATGCGGAGAGAGGTACTTTCAATGGTCCTTTTGTGCTGCTATCTAACATTGAGCTAAAGTGAAGAACTTGGTTACTTAAGCCGAGATGCGGGGAGAGGCCCATTCAACAATCCTTTTGTTCTCCTATAGCCCTATTAGAAATAGGAGGAGGAACTCATCCTAACATGAGCCAAGTCGAAGGCCTTGCTAATCTAAGCCGAGAAAAAAATGGAGGAAAGGGGGGACCGTCCAGTGGCCCCAAATGAACCCCCAACCTAAAGCAAAGAGAAAGAAAAGATCCTATCACCGATCTCTACACGTATTCCTCCTACAATTACTGGACCATATGAGGTGTAAAGGACCTCAGATAGGCATCCACAGCAACTACTTCGTTAGAAGACAATGCAAAGAAAAGCAAAGTGAAGAAAGCAAAACCACGAGCAAGCTTCGAATTCGTGCGAAACAAAAATAACCAAAAAGGTACTATTTCATTACAAAAATAAGTTCATTACAAGCAAACACAGGTCGACAAGATCGATTATACTAGAAAAGAAAAGAGAGAAAGAGAAAAGCCGCCAAAATCCTAAGAAGGGTCGGACTCCTCAAACTTCGGACTGATGACAATTACCAAAGACTCCTTAAGATGATCGACTTCCTCCTCGACCTCCCTCCACCTCATCATGTTATCATAGAACATCCTATCGGCTCGATGGTAGTTCTCCTCTGACTCTTACAGCCTCCACCTCAGGACCTCAGACTCGGCCTCCGCATCCTTGGTAGCCTGATTCTCACAAGTTAGCTCGAGCTTTAGCCGCTGCACCTCAGCTTTTTCTGCACCGACCGACTCCCAGAGTTCACCAATGGTCCTCTTCAAGGAGGCGATCTCCTCAGCCTTTTTGCTTGTACCAGCTCGAAAGCCATCATTAAGTCCCTGCTGGAGCCAGGCTACTTCTGAAGGAAATCATGCAGGGTTTAAGCATGCATTTTCGAAACTTTTTGGAATAAAATAGCAGCAGAAGTAAATATTAATCTAAAATTAATACTATGCATGCATTGATCATATCAAATAAATCCTAATTAGAATCTAAACATGCTAATATGTTATAGAAAAATAAAATGCATTCGATCAGCAAATCAAATTTGCTAACCGATACGAGTTCAAAACTTAATATCTTTTTGTGGGTAGTTGATCTCCATGATCTAATTTTATCAGAAGAAGCTATGGTATTATGCTACAACTGCACACTCATCCAGCTTCTATGGATTGTCCACATGGAGCTCCTGATCCCGACCAGCTCCATCGGAGTGCTAGCTCCTCATCGGAGCCTTCGACGGTTGATCATGATCGATTCGATCGATCATGTACTTTTTGATTTCTCAAATACTCTAAAAAATTATAACACAAATATTGGAGGATGATGAAGAGGTGTTTCAAATTTGGTGGTGATCCAATGCTCACAGCCCTCGATCTCTCCATCCGAACCTAGATTCCCAAAACTAGGGTTTCACTCTGCCCAAAAACCCTAGTACACTAAAAATCCTATCACACCCACTTTGTGTGGAGTTTTTCCATGAAATAAGTTTTTATGGAAAGATGACTTTCAGATCTATAAACTCTATTTAGATCATATCTAAAATTTGAGTATCCTTAGAGATAAAAATCAAAAGAGAAGAGAGGTATAAGGGAAAAGTAAAGTGCTATAGGATCCTGCTCACCTTTACTCCAATATTTTTTTTGCCCAAAACTAATGCCCAATCACTCTAAAATTTTTACCAACCACTTCTCATGCATGAAAAAAAATTCTCATAATTTATTGACATGAATACCATGGGAAAAGTGCATGGAAAATGATAAGGGTCGAGTGGTTGGGAGGTTTTAACCACTCACTTGATTTCAAAAATCAAATGAGCCTCTTATCTTTATCCAACTTCTCCTCTCATATGTTTAACACGTAGAAGGACTCTCCTTCTGCATGTGCACATTTTTAGTTCTCCAAAAATATTCGACAAACAAAAGGAAGGGCATGGGAAGCAGATAAGGTTGGATTGGTTCCAACCTCCAATAAATTGAGTTGAATTCAAAACTCAACTTACTTTGAACCGGTCCAACTGTTGGACCAGGTCAAAAGTAGATAAGAGAGGGGGGCACAGAAACCTTCTGGGTGAGAGAAAAGTTATGTACAAAAAATTTTATGTGTGGAACAAGAGTGAAAATGTCAAAAATGGTGGGTGCATGGGAGAGTTTGAATTCAAACTTCATTTGACTTGGTCCTAATTGGTTTCAACCTAACCAGTTAATCTAGACCTAATTAGACTAGGTTAAATCCAACCAAATTAAGCTTAGCCTAATCAAATAAAATCCTAATCAACTTAAAAATTAATTAGATCCAAATCCTGATCAAATCAGGGTCAAACTCCCATAGCGATTAGGTCATCTCATGACCTGATCGGGTCAAATCCATTTGAATCAAATTCAATCAAACATGATTGAATCCTCATCGCTTAATCAAGTTGAACTAATTAGTAGTTATATTACTAATTAATCCTCCAAAAACATTTGAGTCCAAATTGATGGGTTATCGGGCAACAAAGTTCTATCAACATGAAATTCCTGAAGAGTCCTAATCCAGTGGGACTCTTGAACCCAGTATCTCAAACGAATGGAACTCATGATCTTAGAGTCCCAGACCAGTGAAACTCCTAATCAGAAAGTTTTAGATAAGTAGGACTTAGAGTTTCTGTCCAGTGGGACTCTTGGTCATACAGTCCCAGTCCAATGGGACTACTGACCATAGTGTCCTAGGTCATCAAGACTCATGATCAGCCATCAAATTAGGTAGGAACTCCTTATGTGTGTGACCCCATAGGCTCAAATCCTAAGTCGATAGTATAAAAACTAATTTTTTATACCAATCGATATGATCATCTAGCAATGGTACTTGACATTCAGATAGATCGAAAAGTCGTAACGCAAAAATGATAAACCTGTGGAATATAGTTACCATATAATTCATCCCCTTGATCACGATGCTCAAAAGGATGATCTAGGATTTACTGTCAAATCTATAATTCATCCCTATTATATTTCAAAATTTAACATCCATCATATGGACTACCCCAACCGAGGATTTGTTAAATTGAAATACAGCAATGCACTTGCTCCAAAACTTGGAGGGATCAATCCCATCTTGACTCACACACCGATAAGCCAAGTACTTGACTGCACCCAGTAGCCTTCTGTTAATGAATTAAAAATTTAGATAGTTTGGTACCTAAGTATAGTGAGTTGCTTGCAAGTCACCATGGTGGTCTCAGGTCTAAAGGACACTTATACCCATATTGTTCGAGGCTAAACTTGATGGAAGAAAAGCTCTAAAGTTGGTCATGTTCAGTGCAGATGTATCCATACATCTTACTTACATGCCATGCCAGTTTCTCAACACTCCTTGGTTACGAGGATAATCAATCTATATGGCACACAACAACCTATACTCGATAAACTTTATCATCCTAAATAACAACATATCTTTTGGTCGTGAACAATTTAAGGACTAAATAACAAATTCTTCTTTGTCAAATCTAGATAATCCTAAGGACTTCATTACAACATAGGAGTTCATTAGAATACAATAAAATTTATGATGAAAAATGTCAAAATAACTTTTATTATTTGATAATTTATATACAAGTACAATAAGTAGCACAACCATCAACTGGCTGATGATTGGCTTTGAAACATATTCTCAACAATCTTCCACTTAGACTAAAGCCAATTGGTGCAGTATCTAATACCTATCTTCGACTTGAAGTCATTGAACTCCTTCACCGTAATAGCTTTAGTGAATGGATCGGCCAGGTTCTCCTTTCCGTCAATCTTCTGAAGATCGATATCACCTCGATCCATAATTTCTCGGACAAGGTGAAAGTGGTGCAGAATATGCTTCGTCTGCTGGTGTACCTTAGGTTCTTTCACCTGAGCAATGGCTCCAAAGCTATCACAATAGAGCAAAACTGGACCATTAAGGGAGGATGCTACTCCAAGCTCGATGATGAATTTTCTCAGCCACACTGCTTCTTTGGCAACATCTAATGCAGCGACATACTCTACCTCACAAATTGAATCGGTCGTAGTATGTTGCTTGGAACTCTTCTAGTAGACAGCCCTACCATTAAGGATGAATATATATCCCGACACACTCTTGCTATCATCATGATCAAACTGAAAACTGAAGTCTATGAACCCCAACAATTTCAAGTCTGATTCACCATATACAAGCCACTAGTTCTTAGTATTTCTTAAGTACTTCTGGATGGTTTTAACAACCTTCTGGTGGTTCTCCCCTAGATCAGATTGGTATTTACTCACTATCCCTAGTGAGTATGCCACATCTGATCATGTACATGTCATAGCGTACATGATAGGATCCACTATCGAAGCATATGGTATTCTACTCATACGCTCTCTTTCTAGAGGTGTTGTCAGACAATCCCTCTTTGAAAGAGAAATTCCATGGCCTATCGATAGATAGTATTTCTTGGAAATCTCTATGCTGAACCGTTTCAGCATAGTGTCAATGTGTGTAGATTGGGATAATCCAAGTAATCTTTTAGATCTATCTCTATAGATCTTCATCCTTAGGATGTGAGAAGCTTCTCCCAGATCTTTCATGGAGAACTGTGATAATAGCCAGATCTTTATTTCTTGCAATACAGGGATATTATTCTCGATCAAGAGAATGTCATCCACATACAATACTAGGAATATTATTGCTGAACCATTAGCCCACTTATGTATGCAGGGCTCCTCTTCATTCTTAACGAAGCCATTCATTTTGATTGTTCTATCAAATCGTATGTTCTAGCTTTGAGATGCGTGCTTAAGTCTATAAATGGATCTTTGAAGCTTACACACCTTAGACTCATCTATGGATGTGAATTCTTTAGGTTGTATCATATACACCTCTTCATCTAGCTCTCCATTTAGAAAAGCCATTTTTACATCCATCTGCCAGATTTCATAGTCTAGATGGACAGCAATGGCAAGCATAATCTGAATGGATTTGAGTATTGCCATAGGAGAGAACATCTCATCATAGTCAATACCATAATGTTGACGATATCCCTTGGCAACCAAATGGGCTTTATAGGTCTCTACCTTTTTGTCTGTGCCTCTTTTCCTTTTGAAAACCCACTTACATCCTATGGATTTTATCCCTTCGGGTGGGTCAACCAATGTCCATACATCATTGACCTTCATGAATTCCATTTTATATTTCATGGCCTCAAGCCATTTTTTAGAGTCGAATCTCTACATTGCGTCCATATAGGTGATTGGATCCTGATCATTCTCATCGAGTTCGATAGGATCCCCATCCTGGACCAAAAAACTATAGTATCTATCCGGTTGACATGGTACTCTACCAGATCATCTTAAGGATGCATCTACAATGGATTTTGGGTCTGATCTAATCAGATCTAGCTCTGGTTCAACAACTTGTGTCTGTTCTTCCACCTATCATACTTCATCAAGTTCAACCTTAGAAGCATTAGTTCCTTCACTAAGAAACTCCTTTTCTAAAAGGACTGCCTTAAGACTGACAAATACTTTTTGCTCATCAGCAAGGTAGAAGTAGTACCCTTTAATTTCTTTTGAGTAATCTATAAAACTACACTTATCAGACCTAGGTCCAAGCTTGTCTGTCATTAAATGTTTGACATAAGTCGGACACCCCCAAACCCTAAGGTGTGAAAGCATTGGCTTATGCCCTATCCATATCTTATATGATATTTTATTAACAGATTTACATGGAATCCTATTTAGAATGTAACAAGCTGACTTAAGCACATATCCCCATAGGGAGATTGGCAAACCAGCAAACCCCATCATGGATCGAACCATGTCAAACAGGATCCTATTTCTCCTTTCAGACACACCATTATGTTATGGTGTTTCAGGAGGGGTCCATTGGTAGAGAATCCCATTCTTTTCATGATATGTCAGAAACTCATTAGAAAGGTACTCACCCCCTCGGTCAGACTGAAGAGTTTTAATACTCTTTCCAATTTGCTTTTCTACCTTATTTCAAAATAGTTTGAACATTTCAAAAGACTCCGACTTATGCTTCATTAAATAGATGTATCCATACCTCGATAGATCATCTGTGAAGGTTATGAAGTAGAAATATCCACCTCTGGCACTTGAGCTCATGGATCCACATACATCCGAATATACTAAACTCAGGAGTTCAATGGCTCATTCATCTTTTTTAGTGAAAAGTGACTTGGTCATCTTACCAAGAAGACAAGACTTACAGGTCGAAAGTGATTCACAATCACTAATCTCAAGAATTTCTTCTGGAGCTAACCTGTTAATTCTATTCTTACTAATATGACCTAGCCTATAGTGCTAAAGGTAGACATCAGACACATCACTAATTCTAGGGCATTTACCAGAGATTGAACCACATTAATAGGCATAGAAAGTAAATAAATTCTATTATTTAATTATCCAATCAAAATTATAACACTATTCAAAATGACATTACAAATTTTTTTTTATTAATATTTTAAAACCATTCATGGCCAAAAGGTCTATAGAAATGACATTCAATAAGAAAGTTGGACAATAATGACATTCATTAAGAATAACTTTATTTGAATTGATTACAAAGTTCATGATTCCTAAAGTTAGAATTCGAACTTGTCTTCCATCTCCAACATTCAGAAACCTCTCGCCTTGATCAAATCTCCTACTGACCGGCAAGCCCTGCATAGAATTACAAATATGATAAGAGCTTCCAATATCTAATACTCAGATAGTAGAATCAAATAAAAAAAAATTGCAAGGTGTTATCATATAATTACCTTGCCCAACAACCACTTGCTTCTTCCTTGGCCTGTTCGATTTTAGGGCGGCAATGTATAGAGGATAGTTCCTATTCCAGTGCCCCTACTTCTTGTAGAAGAAGAACTCTACCTTGCTCTAATCGAGCTTGTGCTTCTTGGTCCAATCCTGTGTAGTCATCCTGGTGTTTGGCTGCACCTTCTTGTTCTTGTTCTTCTTGTTCTTCTTATCTTTCTTAAAGAGTCGACGATCAGAAGAAGACCCTCCCACTATATTCACCGTCTCCTTGTGGAGTTGGTAATTCTTCTCAAAGTTCTACAGCAACCCCAATAATCCATGGTAGTTGACTGCAGGCTTTGTCATTCTGAAATGAGTTAGGAAGGGAAGGAAGGACTTGGGCAAGGAATTAAGGATCGCATCCTTATCAAGCTACTCTTGTAGGAGAAAGCCTAGCTTGCTAAGGTGCTCAATCATCTCGATCATGTACAATACATGATCGATGACTGAGGCCCTGTCCCTTATCTGAGCATTGAAAATAGCATAGCTTATTTTGTGTCTTTCAATATCGTCATGCATGCCAAAGGAGTCATTCAACATTTGAAGCATCTCTTATGGCTGGGAATTTTCAAACCTGCGGCTGAACACATCGTTCATTATCGCCAGCATTATACATCGAATGGTGGTGCAGTCATTGAGCCACTTCTGATAAGTGTCTTGGACCACTCTCCTAGCATTCAAAGCTGGCTCCTCAGGTGCAGGATCTATTACGACATAAAGGATCCGCTCATGCTCTAGGTGAAGGAAAAATCAGATTTTTCGGATCAAGTTCGTTCAAATATGATTGGATCGAGAGGCATATTTCAAAAATTTTCTCTTAGATCCAAATCAGATTTGACACTTTTCAAATCTAATTTTATGATTTGATAAATAAGAAAATTAAATTAAATTAAATTTAAATTAATGTTACCTTTTTTGCTGGGCAATTCGATTACCCGTTGATGATCCTACTGATTGACTGAGATTTTGGATATAGCTATGCAAGCGCCTGGCCTCTATCGGTATCCACTTAGGCTAGATCTGGAGATCTTCTCCTTCTTTATCACATCTCCAAAAATTAGATCTAGATCTAATTTGGAGGATCTTCGAAACTCCTTTCGAAGATCTACTATCATCTTTGCAGCAGTGCTGCCTTCTTCCATTCTTGTCAGCCATTTCTTGCCTGGATCGTATCAAACCGAAGCCCAACATTCCTTAGGCATGGAGAGGAGAGAGAGGATCAGAAGATGGCATGGAGGAGGGAGAGGGGCAGCCTTGGGGCATGGCCAGGAAAAGCTCTCTTTAAGTGGGGCACAGATAGGGTTTATTTATAGACCCTACTGTGCCATGCAATGCCACATCATCCCGACCAATCGCGCTGCTTTGTGCAATCAGATCTGATCTGATTGGTGGGATGACATCACCTGATCCAATTAGATGAGAGTCCTATAGATTCATTCATAGATGGCGCCTAAGACTGGTGAAAGTCTATAGGTAAGGGTCACCTAAGTTGAATCCAAGAAGCAACCTGGAGTCCCATCTACATGGGACTCTAGGCATCCCTATCCATGGATGCACACCATCCTAGGCATGCACCCCCTCCTTTCCAAATTTCAGTGAGGGGACAAGCCCCTATCTACTCTCCAATAAGTGCATGACACATGGGCAGATGTCCAAGGATCAAAGGTCAATGTTTGACCAAAGTCAAAGGATAAGAATTAGCAAGTGATGGAAAATAGTAGGTGTTGTCTCAAATTTATCTCATAAATTAAGACAATCCTTTTTTGACCTAGACAAGCTTCATCAGACCAAGTAAAGGTACCTGAGTGAGCACAAATATATTTGGCTTAGTCGAGATAACTTTTCAAGATAATAGAAGAAGAACGTTAGGCTCAATCATGTGCTAGCATGATTTTCTTGAACCTAATTGAATCTAATTCAAATCAATTAAACTGGATTAGTCCAATTGATGATATCCAGATCTAAACCCTTGTTTGTGTGATCCAATTAGGTTCAGTTCTTTATGGTAATGGGATATGTCATGATCTCCATCATCGACATCATCGAAACTCCTTTCGATGGATCAGAACTCTTCTGATTCAGATAACTAGAATGATCGATCATCTAAATCATTCTAATTGCTCCCAAAATCCACCAGTGACACCTAGCAGTATATGGTGGCAACCCATCAAAACTGAAAATGAACCTCTTGGTGCAGCTACCTATGTGATTAAGTTCTTCTATCTTGAGCCTGATCAGATTAGGGTTAAGGTGAACTCGTCAAACCCTAATTCCTATCATATGATTTAATCATTCGATTTAAGTCCGATGTGAAAACCTTAATAGAAACTCTTTCTATTATTTCACTCTGCCATGGCCATGGGCTTATGGACTTGATTCTCATGATCATCATAGGGCTGCTCCTCATCCACCGAGGTAGATAGATTCCATCTTGGTGCAATCCAATTCCTACAATGAACATGCTATAGCCAACATACACCTCAGGGTTCCAAATGGCTAGGAGACCGAGTCATGGTGTAGTCAAACTATAACACCCTCAAGGTGAACTACCGATGCACCTCAGGTCAAAGAACCAGACACACCACTACAGCTTCGAGTCAGTCATCGATGAGAAGGTAGACTTTTTTAATGACTACTCGAGGTGGTCACGCTCAGTGCCCTCGTTCTCTAACGAGTATCCTATACTCTCGCTCTGGTGTCTCCACACACCGTAGACTCAAGACTCATCTACTATAAAGAAGCGATTGTACACCAACCTTTCGGATCAATCACCATCCTCATGATGATCCTATGGTCAGGAGCATTTTATGAGTTAATAATGAAAATTCATGTCTTAAATTTTCAACTCTTGAAAAATATGAATTATCATTACCATTAACTCAAAGGATGTATCACAGACACTAAATACACATATGTGATAGAAAATAATCCATTTTATTATTTATAGTCAAAATTATAATTTCACCCCTAGAAGTGTATTACAAGTGTCAGCCAATTCTGGCTTCTAGGGCACATATATCTAACAAACTCCCACTTGTCCTAAAGCCAATTGGCTACAAATCTAAGTCCCATCTTCTCAAGATGGGCTTCGATCTTCTGCTGGCATAATGGCTTTGTAAGTGGGTCCGCCACATTATCATGGAGTCAACTCTCTTGACCTCGATGTAACCCTTCTCGAGGTAATCGTGGATGAGGTGGTATCGTCGCTCGATGTGCTTGAATTTTTGGTGAGACCTCAGCTCCTTAGCAAGGGCTATGGCGCCATTATTGTCGCAGTATAGAGAAATAGCATTTAATAGCATCACTCCGATCTCTATGGCAACTTCTTGTACCAGAATGCCTTCCTTTGCAGGTTCTGACATAGTGTTGTATTCTGCTTCTACGGTGGAATCTGCTATCACTATCTGCTTGAAACTTTTTCAACTGACAGCTCCACCATTGCACAAAAATAGACTCCCAGATGTCGACTTTCGATCATCTACATCAGACATAAAATCTGAGTCTGTATACCCCTAGACTTGGAGTTCTCCATTACCAAAGACCAACATCATATCCTTAGTTCTTCTCAAGTACTTAAGGATACATTTCACAGAAGTCCAGTGTTCTTCACCTGGATTTGACTGATATCTGCTTGTGACACTCACAGCATGGGCTATATCAGGTCGTGTACATAGCATGGCATACATGAGGCTCCCTATTGCAGAAGCATAAGGGATCTTGCTCATGCATTCTATTTCCTCAGGTGTGCTAGGGCACATCTTTTTGGAAAGATGAATACCATGTCTGAAGGGTATTAATCCCCTCTTAGAGTTTTTCCATACTAAACCTCTTTAGTACTTCCTCTATGTACATCTTCTGTGAAAGTCCTAGCATCCTATTCGGTCTATCTCCTATAGACCTTAATTCCTAGAATAAAGGATGCTTCACCTAGGTCTTTCATGGAGAATTCTTTAGATAACCATATTTTAACTGTGGTCAACATGGGAATATATTTTCAATAAGGAGGATGTCATCCACGTACAATACGAGGAAGACAACAGCGCTCCCACTGACCTTTTTGAAGACACATGGCTTCCTCCTTCATTTTTGATGAAACCAAACAATTTTGATCACATCATTAAAACGAGTGTTCCAGCTCCGAGATGCTTGCTTAAGTCCATATATGGACCTTTGCAGCTTGCAAACCTTGTGATCAGTATCACTGGATGTGAAACCTAGCGGCTGTTCCATATAGATATCTTCCTCAAGATATCCATTTAAGAATGCCATTTTCACATCCATTTGCCATATTTCATAATCGAAATAGGCTGCAACAGCAAGCAATGTGCGGATGGATTTTAGCATAGCTACTGGCGAAAAGGTATCCTGATAGTCAATGCCTTCGCGTTGACTATAACCTTTTGCCACTAATCTAGCCTTGAATGTCTCCACATTTCCCATCTGCACCAATCTTTCTCTTGAAGATCCATTTACACCCAATAGGTACTATACCTTCTGGTGGATCTACCAAGGTCCAGACTTGGTTTGAGTGCATCGAGTCAATTTCTGACTTCATTGCCTCTAACCATTTCTCGAAGTCGATATCTGATATCGCCTCGTTATAGGTTTTGGGATCATCACCATGAGCCCATTACCTATGAGGAACATTTTCTCTACTTTCCTCTGAAATAATACCTAAGTATCTCTTCAGGGGGACGGAAAAACTCTTTTCCGATCTACGAGGTGGAGGAGGTAGTGAATGGATTGGCTCAACCTGATTTGGTTCCATTTGGTCCTTAGCTCATTGCTCTTGTGAGACTTTCTCATCAAGCTTGAATCTGCTTTCCAATGCCGCTATCTTGAATAAACTATTTTTCAAGAAAAATGGCATGTCGACTCACAATCACATTGTGGTCTTCTGGAATGTAGAAATAGTATCCTAATGACTCTTTAGGATATCCTATGAATCGAGCTCTGAAAGGACCTAAACTCTAACTTGTCCGCTTGTTGTCTTTTGACATGAGCCGGACAACCCCAAATTCTGAGATGACTCAGACTTGGTTTCTTACCATGCCATATCTCATACGGTGTGGTAGGAACGGTTTTAGAGGAAACCCTATTCAGTAAGTATATTGAAGTTAACAATGACAGTATCCCCAAAAGAAAATCAGGAAGGTCTCTGTGAAGCTCATCATGGATCGACCATATCCAATAGAGTCCGATTCCTCCATTCTGAAACCCCGTTGAGTTGAGGTGTTCCTGGTGGAGTCCATTGAGAGACTATGCCATTTTTCTTGAGATAGTCTAGGAATTCTCCGGCTAAGGTATTCACCTCCTCGATCTGATCGAAGAACCTTAATGGATTTTCCAGTTTGCTTTTTCTACTTCATGTCTGAATTCTTTGAACTTTTCAAAAGCTTCAGACTTGTGTCTCATAAGATACACATACCCATACCTAGATAAATCATCGATAAAGGTTAATGAAGTAGACAAAATTGCCTCTAGCCGGCACATCAAATGGGCCGCACACATCAGTATGTACTAGGGCAAGGAGATCTGTGGCCCTTTCCCCATGTCCTACAAAAGGGAAAGTTTAGTCATTTTGCCTTGAAGACAAGATTCACAAGTTGGATATGACTCAAAAGTCAATGGACTCAATAGCCCATTTTTCTCCAATTTGTTAATCCCTATCTTCTGCTATATGACCTAATCTTAGGTGCCATAGATATCTATCGTTTGGACTATCCCTAGGTCATTTCATGGCATTCACATTTTGCTCGATAGTTAAAAATAGGTACATCAATATGTAACTGATAAAGACCATTAATAAGAAAACCATTTGCAATTTTATTTCTTTCATAAAGAATGTTACAATGGTCCTTAAGAAAACTAATCACATAGCCTTCTAATGCTAAGCATGAAACAGAAATCAAATTCCTGCTAGCTGCAGGCACATAATAACAGTCTTTTAAAACTAAGTCTAAACCAGATGGTAATCGAAGAGGGTATGTTCCCACGGCCACTGGCAGCAACTCTTGCTCCATTTTCGATGCGCAGGATCATCTCTCCATCCCTCAGCCTCCTGCTATCCTCAAGATCCTGCATAGGAAAGTGCACAAATGAGCACTAGAACCAGAGTCAAGCACCCAACTGGATGCAGAAGAAATCATAAGGTTAGACTCAATAATGAGCATACCTCCAGAAGGACCTTCCTTCTTGTTCTTCAGGGTGGCCAGGTAAGTAGGGCAGTTTTGCTTTCCAGTGGTCGTTATTGTTGCAATGAAAATACTTTCCTTTGTCAGCGGCCTTCTTCAGCTCTATCTTTTCTTCTTTCCTCCTTCCATCCTTCTGCTTTTTTACAGACTTCTTCTTCTTTTCCAAAAGACTTTCTCTTTGGAAGAAGTCCGTTCCATAGCAAGAACTGAGCCTTTAGAACCTTTCATAGAAAGCTCAGCGGTAACCAGCATATTCATTAAGTTCGGCCAAGGAAATTTTGAAGTTTATGCATATGGTAATTCATGATGAATTGCCCATATGCATCAGTCAAGGATTGCAGAATTAATATCATTCTGCAGATCCAAGTCCAACTTCACACCGAGCTTCTCAAGCTCTTTCCATGTCCTTGATCATCATCAGACAGTGATCTTGGACTGACTGCCCATCACGCATCTTAGCCTTGAAAAAGTCATTTAGTGACTTGATACTTGGCTGCGCGACTCTGTTCACCAAACATCTCCTATAGGTGAGCCAACATTTGGCGAGCAGTCCTGATATCTTCATGTTGGCGCTGAAGCTCATCAGACATCGAGCCCAACATGTAGTATCTGGCCTTATTATCTTCGTCTGTCCACTTTTTCCAGAGACGCTCTCTGTTCAGTAGGATGGACGAGCTGGTAAGGTGGGAGGGTCCTGGTCCAATACATGAGTTAACTTCTCAGAATCCAAAATGAATTTTGTAGTTTTGAGCCAATCTTTATAATTAGGTCCTGGTCAGTCTATGTGTGTCCAGGATACGTGCTAGTGGGTTGGATGCAGACATTTTTCTGTAGAGAGTCAAAGATTTCTAGTTAGATATTATAATTAAGACTTAATTTACTTGACCAATTTATTTAGAAATTTTATTTTTAAATAAATTAGCTCCACTATTTTTTTGGATCCCTACACTCCCTCTGTAGAGATGCGAAAATCTCCATGATTAATGATTTCTAGTGGGTGGTGCGGTCTCCACCAACTGACTCATCACCTCACCTAACAGTTATTGGTGATGGGTTAGCCAATGAGTGAACAACTCTTGTTCAATGATTCTCTAATCATGGTGCACCCAAACTTGGTCTCTAATTCATGAATCTCACCGTATCCGAAATATTGATCCACTCCTTAGTTAAGTCAGACCCACCATTTGCATAGATTGGATTCCTAATTGAGTCTCTCACCGTATCCGAAATATTGAGCCCAATCCATCCTCCAGCCCATAGCATCCAATGCCTAATAGACATGGTTGCGTCTTTTCGGTGCAACTGAGCCACTATATCCAGCCGAGAACAATCAACCCCGAGAAGGGCCCGCACATCTACAATGGTGGAAGACCTCAGACTTAATCTTTTCTTAGGAAGATTTGATTCAGGTCTCATTAAACTAGACTTGTCATAGTCATAACAATTATGACTAACCTAGTGGCATGGGTTAGCTCGGATTATTGACCACCTCAGATCAGAACTGTGTCAACAAATATGGCCAGGTAAGTGAGACCGGTGGAAGGGAATATGCCATTAACTCGATAAGAACGCATTCGAGTCGAGTAGCTTCCAATTAAAAATCAGTCGATCGTATCTGCCAAACTTACCTTAGACACCAAATTGTTGAGCCAGAACCAATTGGGTTAGCCTACAATCCAGACTCTAACCTCTGAGCCTAATTAGGTCTTAGCTTGATCGATCACTCACGTGACTCGATCTTGACCCAGACTTAATCCTATTAGGCTGGTCAATTTAAGCATTGTTGATCCCATCTAAACCAACTCTTGATTCGGTTTGATCAACCGCTTAGACCTAATTGAGCTACCCAAGCCCGAACCCAGTATTTTATGAATATGTCTTAGATCTGAAAATTCTCAATTTTAGACCTAATTATATTTCATAATCTTAATTCTTAATTAAGTTTAGGGTTCATAAACAAAATATGCACAATAAATCCTAGGGTTTCAGGATCTAGGGTTTTGCAGAAAGTAAGTTTTCAATTTTTGATTAAGGACGAAACGCGCAGCACCCCTACACATCATAAGAACACCCCATCGAATGGAAGGAGAGGGCCTTTAAACCCTTCTTTATTCTTATGACCGGACGGCCAAGGAGAACGCTTTAATCAGGAAAATACAACTAATCTACAAAACTAATTAGATCTATATCATATATCTCATATAAAAATTGATCTAATTAAAACATATTTTGCATACATCTCATGTATCATATCATGCATATTTTTTAGATCTAAATTATCTCATAATAATCTAAAAAATTAAATTTAAATTTGATCTACATCAAATAAAATTCTAATCTAGACCCTTTTGTAGAACTATTCTACAACTAGTCTAAACATGCAACTATCATATCTCATATGAACAAATTAAATTTAATTTATTTTCTATTTTTAGATCTGATTATAATATTTATAAAATCAAAAAATAATAAATAAATAGATCTTAAAATCATAATTAATTAAATAAAAATTATGATTATACTAGACTACACATAGAATAATTTTATTCCTAGTCTAGTTATGTATCTCATATATTTTTGATCTAGATTAATTAATTTTAATTTTTTAATTTTCTAATTTTAGATCTAATCACATCTCATATGATATCTAAAATTATTAATTTATTATATTAAATCAGATCTAAATAAATTTTATGCAACCTGGCTCTGATACTAGTTGAAGGGAAAATCAGATCTTTTGGGTCAGATTCTTTCAAATCTGATTGGATCGAGAGGCATATTTCAAAAATTTTCTCTTAGATCCAAATCAGATCTGATACTTTTCTAATCTAATTTTATGATCTGATAAATAAAAAAATTAAATTAAATTAAATCTAAATTAATATTACCTTGTTTGCTGGGCAATCTGATTACCCATTGATGATCCTACTGATTGCCTGAGGTTCTAGATCTAGCCATGCAAGCACCTGGCCTCTATCGGTAACCACTAAGACTAGATCTAGAGATCTTCTCTTTCTTTATCATATCTTCAAAAATCAGATCTGGATCTGATTTAGAGGATCTTTGAAACTCTTTTCGAAGATCTGCTATCGTCTCTGTAGCAGTGTTGCCTTCTTCTTTTCTTGTCAGCCTTTTCTTGCCTAGATTGCACCAAACTGAAGTCCAACTTCCCTTGGGCGTGGAGAGGAGAGAGAGGATTAGAATATGGCATGGAGGAGAGAGAGGGGCAGTCTTGGGGCATGGCTAGGAAAAGCTCTCTTGAAGTGGGGCACAGATAGGGTTTATTTATAGACCTTGCTGCGCCATGCAGTGCCACATCATCCCGACCAATCATACTACTTCGTACAATCAGATCTAAATCTGATTGATGGGATGACATCATTTGATCCAATTAGATGAGAGCCCATAGATTCATTCTTAGATGGCATCTAAGATTGGTCAAAGTCTATAGGTAAGGGTCACCTAAGTTGAATCCAAGAAGCAACCTGGAGTCCCATCTGCGTGGGACTCCAGGCATCCCTATCCATGGGTGCATGCCATCCTAAGCATGCACCCCCTCCTTTCTAAATTCCAGTGAGGGGACAAGCCCCTATCTGCTCTCCAATAAGTGCATGACACATGGGCAGATGTCTAAGGATCAAAGGTCAACATTTGACCAAAGTCAAAGGACAAGAATTAGTAGGTGATGAAAAATGGCAGGTGTTGTCTCAAATTTATCTCATAAATTAAGACAACCCTTTTCTGACCTAGACAAGCTTCAGTTAGATCAAGTAAAGGTACTTGAGTGAGCACAAATATATTTGGCTTAGTCGAGATAACTTTTCATGATAATAGAAGAAGAATGTTAGGCTCAATCGTATGCTAGAATGATTTTCTTGAACCTAATTGAATCTAATTCAAATCAATTAAACTGGGTTAGTCCAATTGATGATATCTAGATCCAAACCCTTATTTATGTGATCCAGTTAGGTTTAGTTCTCTATGGTAATGGATATATGTCGTGATCTCCATCATCGACATCATCAAAACTCCTTTTGATGGATCAGAACTCTTCTGATTCAGACAACTAGAATGATTGATCATCTAAATCATTCTAATTGCTCCCAAAATCCACCAGTGACACCTAGCAGTATATGGTGGCAGTTAATCAAAACTAAAAATGAACCTCCTGGTGTAGCTACCTGTGTAATTAAGTTCTTCTATCTTGAGCCCCGATCAGATTAGGGTTAAGGTGAACTCATCAAACCCTAATTCCTATCATATGATTTAATCATTCGATTCAAGTCTGATGTGAAAACCTTAATAAAAACTCTTTCTATTATTTCACTCTGCCATGGCCATGGGCTTATGGGCTTGATTCTCAAGATCATCATAGGGTTGCTCCTCATCTACCGAGGTAGATAGATTCCATCTTGGTGCAATCCAATTCCTATAATGAATATGCTATAGCCAACATACACCTTAGGGTTCTGAATGGCTAGGAGACTGAGTCATGGTGTAGTCAAACTATAACACCCTCAAGGTGAACTACTGATGCACCTCAAGTCAAAGAACCAGACACACCACTATAGCTTTGTGTCAGTTATCGACGAGAATGTAGACTTCCTTATGATTACTCGAGGTGGTCATGCTCAATGCCCTCGTTCTCTAACGAGTACCTATACTCTCGCTCCGGTGTTTCCACACCATAGACTCAAGACTCATCTACTATAAAGAAGTGATTATACACTAATCTTTTGGATCAATCACCATCCTCATAATGATCCTATGGTTAGGAGCATTTTATGAGTTAATAATGAAAATTCTTGTCTTAAATTTTCAACTCTTGATAATAAGAATTATCATTACCATTAACTCAAGGGATGTATCATAGACACTAAATATATATATGTGATAGAAAATAATCCATTTTATTACTTATAGTCAAAATTATAATTTTGCCCCTAGAAGTGTATTACAAGTGTCAATCAATTCTGGCTTTTAGGGCACACATATCTAACACCAGGATGATTTTTGACTTATGATACCAACTATCATAGTTGGCTCCCATGAATTTATCATTATCTAATAATGACTGGAGCAACATGTTAGTGGCCATTTCTGCATAATAAGAAAAATCAAACCTAATTAGTATATCAATCAATTATTCTAAAAACTTAGACTTTAGTCTAAAGGTTCTCCTACTATTTTATATGAATTGGTAGCCTCCACCTCCAATTCGAGGAATTACTTTAATTTCTTAGTGGGTACTAGAATCCACATAGACTACACACGAGCCCAACTTTGGTTGGTCAACCCATGTGCACCTTTGTATTGGTTCAAAACCAATTGCTGTCCTAAATAATTTCTAGTAATATCAATTTTGCCTCGAAGACCTAATCAATAGGCCCTAGCCTCCACTAAAAAAGTTTAGTTAGGTCCAACCATTAACCTGACCATATTTGGTCTTATCTAACTAATAAATGATCAGGCCTGACTTTGGTCAGCCAACCTAACCATCATTAGAAAGACTTAACCAAATCATCATTTTATGAATGATAATTTCATTAGTTAATAAGCACCAAGCTTTTGGGCCTTCAGTGATTATCAAATTAATGAACCTATTATCACTTAACTTAATGGGAGGCTATGATTTAGTTATTTATGTAACTATTACATTTTTAAGGACCTAATAATTTTAGAGGATTTAGTTAACATATTTAAGAAAAGCAAGCCAATTTCGATCCGCCCTCTGACTTCACTAAGTTAGATAAAAAAGGATCTAATCTAAGCTAGCATTAGGAGCACCTAAATCAGTCAGACTGATTTACCTAATTGACATGGGTGAGCCTGAATCATCAAGTGATCTAATCAAAACCTAACTCACCAGGATGGCCAGGTAAGTGAGACCAGTGGAAGGGATATGTCATTAACTCGTCAAAGACCGAATCAGTGCGAGTAGCTTCCAATTATAAACCACTAGTCAAACTACCAAACTTATCTTAGAAAAATAAAATATGCAAGCATATCATGTTTAGCAAACCTAGCTCTGATACCATTTGAAGGAAATCACACGGGATTTAAGCATGCATTTAAAAATTTTTTGAATAAAATAGCAGCAAAAGTAAATATTAATATAAAATTAATATTATGCATGCATTGATCATATTAGAAAAACTCTACTCAGGATCTAAACATGCTAATATATGATAGAAAAATAAAATGCATTCGATCAGCAAATCAAATCTGCTGACTGATATGAGTTCAAAACTCGATATCCTTTCGTGGGTAGCTGATCTTCATCATCTGAATCCATCAAAAGAAGTTATGATATTATGCTATAGCCACACACTCATCCAGCCTCTATGGATGGTCCACACGAAGCTTCTGATCCCGATCAGCTCCACCGGAGTGCAAGCTCCTCGTCGAGGCTTTCGATGGCTGATCATGATCGATCCAATTGATTGTATATTTTCTAATTTTTTGAGTACTCCAAAAAGTTAGAACATAAATATTGGAGGATGATGAAGAGGAATTTTAAATTTGGTGGCAATCCGATGCTCACAGCACTCGATCGCTCCACCCAAACCTAGATTACCAAAACTAGGGTTTCACTCGACCCATAAATCCTGACACACTAAAAATCCTATCACACCCTCTCTATGTGGAGTTTTCTCATGAAATAAGTTTTTGTGGAAAGATAACTTCTAGATCTATAAACCATTTTTAGATCATATTTAAAAATTGGATATCCTTAGAGGAGAAAATCAGAAGAGAAGAGAGGCATGAGGAAAAAGTAAAGTGCTGTAGGATCGTGCTCACCTTCACTCCAAGATTTTTTTCACACAAAACAAATTCCCAATCACTTTGAAATTTCTACCACATAATGCTATCCCTTCTTATGCACACACAAAAATTTTCATAATTTATTGACATGCATACGATGGGAAAAGTGCATGAAAAAAGATAAGGGTCGAGTGGTTGGGAGGTTTTAACCACTCACTTGATTTCAAAAATCAAATGAGCCTCTTATCTTTATCCAACGCCTCCTCCCATATGTTTAACATGCAGAAGGACTCTCCTTCTATGTGTGCACATTTTTATTTCTCCAAAAATATTCGACAAACAAAAGGGAGGGCGTGGGAAGCAGATAAGGTTGGATTGGTTCCAACCTCCAACAAACTGAGTTGAATTCAAAACTCAACTTACTTTGAACCGGTCCAACCCTTAGACTAGGTCAAAAGTAGATAAGAGAGGGGGCACAGAAACCTTCTGGGTAAGAGAAAAGTTATCTACAAAAAATTTTAGGCATGGAACAAGAGTGAAAAAGTCAAAAATGGTGGGCGCATGGGAGAGTTTGAATTCAAACTTTATTTGACTTGGTCCTAATTGGTTTCAACCTAACCAATTAATCTAGACCCAATTAGACCAGGTTAAATCCAACTAAATTAGACTTAGCCTAATCCAATAAAATTTTAATTAAATTAAAAATTAATTAGATCTAGGTCCTGATCAAATCAGGGTCAAAACTCCCATAGCGATTAGGTCATCTCATGACCTGATTAGGTCAAACCCAATTGAATCAAATTCAATCGAACTTGATCGAATCCTCATCACTTAATTAAATTAAGCTAATCAGTAATTGAATTGCTAATTAATCTTTCAAAAATATCTAAGTCCAAATTGGATAGATTATCGAGCAACAAAGTCCCATCAATATGAAACTCCTGAAGAATCTCAATCCAGTGGGACTGTTGAACCTAGTGTCTCAAACGAATGAAACTCATGATCTTAGAGTTTCAAACTAGTGGGACCCCTAATCAGAGAGTCCCAGATGAGTAGAACTTAGAGTCTCAGTCCAGTGGAACTCTTGGTCATAGAGTCCCAATCTAGTGGGACTCTTGACCACAGTATCCTAGGTCATCAAGACTCATGATCAGCCATCAAATCAGGTAGGAAATCCTTATGTGTGTGACCCCATAGGTTCAAATCCTAAGCTGGTAGCATAGAAACTAATTTTTAATATCAATCGATGTGATCATCTAGCAATAGTACCCGACGTCTGGATAGATCAAAAAGTCGCAACATAACAATGACGAACCTGTGGAATATGATTACCGCATAATTCATCCCCTTGATCATGATGCTTAAAAGGATGATCAAGGATTTACTATCAGACCTATAATTCATCCATATTGTATTTCAAAATTTAGTGTCCATCATATGGACTACCCCAATCGAGGATTTGCTAAAATAAAATACAGCGATTTACTTGCTCCAACACTTGGAGGGATCAATTCTATCTTGACTCACACACCGACAAGCCAAGTACTTGACTGCATCTAGTATCCTTTCATCATTGAATTAGAAATTTAGATAGTTCGGTACCTAAGTAGAGTGAGTTGCTTGTAGGTCACCGTGGTGGTCTTAAGTCTAAGGGACACTTATACCCATATTCTTCGAGGCTAATCTTAATAAAAGAAAAGCTTCAGAGTTGATCACATTCAGTGCAGATGTACCCATATATCTCACTTGCATGCCATGCCAGTGTCTTAACACTCCTTGGTTACGAGGACAACCAACTTATATGGCACACAATGACCTATACTCGATAAACATTATCATCTTAAATAACAACGTATCTTTTGGTCGTAAATAATTTAAAGACTAAATGACAAATCTTCCTTTGTCAAATCTAGATAGTCTTAAGAACTTCATCACAACACAGGAGTTCATTAGAATACAATAGAATTTATGATGAAAAATGCTAAAATAACTTTTATTATTTGATAATTCATATATAAGTATAACAAGTAGCACTACCGTCAACAGGCTGATGATTGGCTTTAGGACATATTTCCAACAACTTCATCATTGGAGGCACGAAGCATTTGTTCTAGCTTGGATGTCCGATCGCTCTAGCCTAGTCGGTAAGTCTCATATGTGAGCTAGGCATCATGCAGTTGCTTTTGAAGTGTGGAGAACCTTGCCGACCAGTCCCACTCGAATCATGCCTTATTGGAGGACCACGGCAAGCTCTATTGGAAATTATGTCCCAAAGCCAATCATCATCCTATTGACGGTTGAGATATTATAATTGATTTATTAATTAATAAAAAATATTTTGGCATCTTTGTTCATCATAAGTTTACATCTTCTAATGAACTCCATTGTTGTAATGATGTTCTTAGGACTATTTAGCTTCGATAAAGAGAGGATTTATCGATTAGTCCTTAAATTTGTTCAGGATCAAATGATGGCTGTTAATTAGGACGACAGCGTCTATCGAGCATAGGTCACTATATGCCATATAGGTTGATTGTCTTCTTAACGAAGATGTATGGAAATACTGATATGGCATACAGGTGAGATGTATGGGTACATCATCATTGAACGTGACCAACTCCAACATATTCTACTATCGAGAATGTCTTTGATGGGATATAGGTATAAGTATCCCTTAGACCTGAGATAACCTTAATGACTTGCAAGCAACTCACTATGCTTTGGTACTGGACTAACTGAATTTCTAATTCAGCAATGAAAGGCTTTTGGGTATAGTCAAGTACTTATGAAGTCAGAGTGTGATCAAGATGGAATTGACCACTCTAAGTATTGGAGAAGAATGTATCACGGTATTTCAATATAGCAAAACCTTGGCCAAGGTAATCCATCAAATGGATTTGGTATTTTGAAATACAATATGGACAATCTGATTAGAGTTGATAATTGAACTCTGATGTATCCTATGAGCATTGTGGTCAAAGAATTGAATTATATGGAAACTATATCTGCATGGGTTCTAAGGATGGTGTTCTACACCTTCGACCTATCCGACCATCGGGTATCATTGCTAGATGATCACTTCGATTGGTATAAAAATTTATTTCTATACTATCGACTTAGGTTCAGACCTATGAGGTCATATACATTAGAGCTTATGATTTGATCGGATGGTTGATCAACGATTAAGAATCGTTCTAGGATTAAACAATCAATACGAATGGTGTTTAACCTATTGCAAGTGTTGCAGGAGGATCGATTAGCAATTGGATTGCTAATTGGCTTAATTTGATTAAGTCAATAGGCTGAGATTAAGTCTAATTAAATATAATTTAATTAAATTTAATTTGGACTTGATTGGATCAAGTCCAATTGGTTTATTGAATAAGCCAAATGCAAGAAAGAACTAGTCCTAGTCTAACTAGGACTCGGATTAACCCAATTTTCTAATTTAATTAGAAAATAAATTAAAATTTAATTTAATTTAATTTAATTTAATTAAGTTCTTGAATGGGTTAGGACCTTACTTAATTGGGTTAGTTTAATCTTTATTTTATTTGGTTAAAAGGTCTTATTTGACCAAGTTAAAATAGGAGTCCTATTGTGACTAGGACTCCCTATCTCCTTGTGCCACCTTTGTCCCAATGCCCTCCATACCTATTTTTTAGATATTTTTCATGAAAAATCCCTTTCTTTCTGATTTCCATGCCCCTTCTCTCCCTCCATGTCATATTTAGAAGTTAGGTGGAAGACCTAGTCAAAGGAGGAATTGGTTTTGGTTAGGATTCTATGAGATAGAATCCTTGTTGATCAAAACATCTTTCCTTGAGTGCCACCCCCTCTTTTAATTAATTATTCTCTTATTTCATGAAATTAACCTTATTTTTTGTGTGCCCTCCCTTGCTGGTCCATGCCAAAAATTGTGGAGGAGGTGCCCAAGAGTTGGGCGCCCCAATAACTTTCCATGTTTGGATATTCCTAGTCTAGAAATTTGATCTAACTTGGACTCTTCTTTTTCTCTAGTTATTGGATGAATTTTATTCTAATTTTTTTTGTGAAATATAGAGCTATGGGATAGGTTTGGGGTGTGCAAAAATCAGAGGAAGAGGGTCCTTGGGCATTGGGGTTCCATAGGCACCAAACTAGATGTCTGGGTGAGAGAAAAGAGAAGAAGAAGAGGGTCTTCTTCTAGGGCTATTTTATTTTTAGTCTCTCCTCCTTTCTTTTAAGTTTTTCTTAAAAGAGTCTCAGATCAGCAAACTCTCATCTTCCTTCTCATATTTTGAAGAGTCCAAATTTCAAAGAGGGAGCATCGGATCAACCGTCGAAGAAGGATCAGCACAGTACTAGCATGCTGTGCTGATTTCCTGCATTGGACTTCAAATCAGAGATCGTAGGCTCGTGTGGATGACTCCTAGAGGTTAGATATGTCTGTGACTCATGACTTCATCTTCAAGCCTAAATCAGTAAGTTATAATGTCTAAACTTGCTTAGGTAATAGATCTCATCTATAAACTTCATACCTACATTTGATGTAGTATAGATCTGGGTTGATTTGATCAATCTTTTTCTTTCTTATTTGATTTTAATTTTTGATTTAATATCATATCTTAATCATGTAGTAGATCTGAGATTTAGGTATTTACATAATTATTTAAATAAATTTTAAATTTATTTAAGTCTTCTGCTACAAGATCGTGAAAAAGTTTCAAGATCTACCTATGAAACTCTAGATCTGGTTTCTTCAATTGGTATCATAGTCTAGGTTCTTATTACATGATTTTTATACATATCTAGATTATTTCTTATATTAGATCTAATTTATAATTTAATTATTAAATATAAAATTAAAAAAATAAAATATTTTAGATTGTACGGACTGTCATAAGGTTGTCCTGCGGTAAGGTTTATCTCTTATAATGAATAGATTGTGCTAGTACGTGCTGATCTAAAATATTGATAATAAAATTTGAGATTAGATCTGAAAGATTTTATGATATAATTAAAAATATTTTAATCTAATTTTAATTATCATAAATATGTTAGATTTGATCTATGGAGATTTATGGTTGATTATTATTGAAACTATTTCAATTACATGAACCTGTTTAGATTAGATCTAAAATAGTTTTATGTTTATTTTACTTGCATATTGATTATGAATGAAACATGCAACTTGGTTGATAGAACCATGTTGTAAAAATATTTTACAAACATGAAAATCATTTTTGAAAAGCCGAACTCCAACCCTCAGCCCAAAACTTAATTGAGAATTAAAAAGTTGATTGATTAGGATCTAGGATTATGAATTGAAGATCCTAAGATACAAATCATAACACATTGGGTTAAATAGATTAGTGGAGATTAGATCCATTAATTGGGTTAGACCTAGGGTTAGATTAAAGAATGGACTTAATTAAAGAATTGACTAAATCTAATCAATTATTATCTTAGATTAGGTCAAGGATTCTCTAGATCAATTACAATAGTTGTAGTTGGTCAAGTCCATGTCTTTAACAAGATCCGAGATGGACTTGATTCTTGGCTACGTAATCTAGCATGAACTATTAGGTTGATCTAATTGAAACTAATTAAACTAGTTGGTATCTAAGGTAAATCAGACCAGTGGTTTTTAATTAGCAGCCTGCTTACCTGGCCATTTTTTATGGTGTCTATGGCACGCCTGGCAGACCCTTCCACTGATCGAATTTACCTAGGCTCTTGGTGAGATTATGTTTTGATCAGATTGCTTGACTATTCGAGCTAACCCATGTCAGCTAGGTAAATCAGTTTGACTGATTTAGATGCTCCTAGACCAGCCTATTAATGGTCTCCCTTAAGCTGACTTGGTGAAGTTAGTGGGAGGATCATGACAAGCTAGTTAATCTGACTTACTCACTTCTATAAATAAATCCTCTAAAATTCTTAGGTCTCTAAAATGAAATAGTTATATGATAACTGGATCATAATCTCCCATTAAAGTGGATGATAATGGGTCCATCAGTTGGATAATCATTGGTGGCCCAAAGACCTAGTGCATATCAGTTGATGAAATTATCATTCATTATATGATCTCTTGGATACATCTTTCTAAATGGTGGTCAAATGGGCCAACCAAAGTTGGGCCTGATCATTCATTGGTTGGATGGGCTAAGTATGGTCATGTTAATGGTTGGACCTAACAGAACCCTTTTCTGAGAAGGCCAAAGCCAACTGATCAGGGCCTGGGGAAAAATTTAATTACTAAAAATTATTTAGAGAAGTAATTGATTATGAACCTACCCTTAGATGTACATGGATAGGCCAACCAAAGTTGGGCTTGTGTACAGTCTATGTGGATTCTAGTATCCACTAAGAAATTAGGATAATTCTTCGAATTGAAGGTAGAGGCTACCAATTCAAATAAAATAATGGAAAAAATCTTTTGATTAAAGTCCAAATCTTTAGATTTAATGAATTAATTACTAATTAAATTTTGATTTTCCTTTGTACAGACATGGCCACTTTTCTATCGCTCCGATCATTATTGGATAATGATAAGTTAGTGGGACCCAACTTCGGTAGCTAGTATCGAAAGTTGAAGATTATCCTGGAGCATGAACGGATCCTATATATGCTGACGGATCATGCACCTGAGGAGCCAGCTATCAATGCACGTGGAACAATCAGAAACACTTATCAGAAGTGGCTCAATGATCGAACCACGGTGCACTGCATTATGCTAGCTATGATGAGCGATGAGTTCAATCGCAAGTTTGAGATAGCTCAGCCAAATGAAATGCTCCAAGTGTTGGAGGATTCTTTTGGCACACCTGATGACGTTGAGAGGCTCAGAACTAGTTGTGCCATCTTCAACGCCAGAATGCAGAATGATGCCTCTATCACTGATCATGTATTGTACATAATCGAGCTGATAGAGCGCTTGAGCAAGCTCGGCTTTTTCTTGTACAAACAACTTGAAAAAGATGCAATACTGAACTCGCTACCCAAGTCTTATCTCCCATTCCTTACACATTATAGAATGTCAAAGCCTAAAGTGGACTACCATGGATTACTGGGGTTACATTAGAACTTTGAGAAGGATCATCAACTCCATAAGGAGTCGGTGAACTTAGTGGGAGGTTCGTCTTCTCATTCTCGATCCTTTAGGAAAGGAAAGAAGAACAATAAGAAGAAATCCAAGAAGATGCATATTCATGCTAGGACACCTGTGCAGGCTCAGACCCTAAAGACTAAGCCCGATAAGAGTCAAGCTGAATGCTTCTTTTGCAAGAAGCGAGGGCACTGGAAGAGGATCTGTCTTCAGTTGATTGCTTCCCTGGATCTGAATAGGCAGAGAAAGAAGCAAGCTATTGCTGGATAAGATATTTATATCATAACTCCTTGCAATTTTTCTATTTGTGATATTACTGACTGGGTATTGGATATCGGTAGCCCTTATCATATTTGCAATTCATTGTAGGGGTTGTAGGTCAGTAGAAGATTCGAGCAAGGCGAGAGATTCCTGAACGTTGGAGATGGAAGACCAGTTTCAGTTTTAGCTTTAAAAATTTTGAAACTTGTATTTGAATCTCATACCATTGTTCTTAGTGATTATCATTTCTATCCTAGTTTCTTTTTAAATATCATTTCTATAGGCCTTTTGGCCATGAACAATTATGAAATCTTAATAAAGAAACGAGTTTGTAATATCATTATGAATGGTGTTACTGCTTTCTATGGATAATTGAACAATGGTGTATATATGTCATCATCACAACCTATTAATGTAATCTATTTTACTGGCAAGCACCCTAGATTAGATAGTATATCAGATATCTACTTATGGCACTATAGGCTAGGTCATATAAATAAGAACAGGATAAACATGTTGACTCAAAAGAGAATCCTCAAAGTTAATGATTGTGAACCACTTCCAACCTGTGAGTCCTATCTTCTTAGTAAAATGACCAAGTCATCTTTTATTGAAAAAGGTGAGAGAGCCAATGAGCCCTTAGGTCCAGTACATACTGATATATATGGATCAATGAGCATAAATGCCAGAGGTGGATATGTCTACTTAATCACTTTCATAGATGATCTATCCAGATATGGATATGTCTATCTGATGAAACATAAGTCAGATTCTTTTAAAATGTTCAAACGATTCTGAAGTGAAGTAGAAAAATAAATTGGAAAGAGTATTAAAACTCTTCGATCTGATCGAGAAGGAGAATACCTTTCTGGTAAGTTTCTTACATATCTAGGAGAGAATGAAATTCTCTCCTAATGGACTCCTCCTGGAACACCACAGCATAATGGTGTGTTTGAAAGGAGGAATCAGACTCTATTAGACATGGTCCAATCCATGATGGGATTTACCAGCTTGCCGATATCCTTCTAGGGATATGCACTCGAATCGACTTGTTATCCATTAAATAAGATTCCACGTAAGTCTATAGTTAAAACCACATATGAGATATGGATAGGGCGTAAGCCAGCACTTTCATACCTTAGGATTTGGAGGTGCCCAGCTTATGTCAAATGGTTAGCTACAGACAAACTTGGACCTAGGTTTAACAAGTGTACATTCATAGGATACCCAAAAGAGATCAAAGGATACTATTTCTACCATGTTGATTAACTAAAGATTTTCATCAGCTTTAAGACAATCTTTTTGAAAAAGGAGTTCCTTGATGACGGAATTGTTGCCTCTAAGTTTGAACTTGATGAAGTTCAACTAGTAGAAAGTCGAACACAAAATATTAAACCTAAGTCAGATCAGATTCGAAGCCTAGTGAACCCGCACCATTAAGGCGATTGAGCAGAGTACCCCATCATCCGGACAGATACTATGGATTCTTGATCCAGGATGGTGATCCCATAGAACTCGATGAGAATGATGAGGATCCGATCACTTATATGGATGCGATGCAGAGATGCAACTCTAAGAAATGGCTAGAAGCCACGAGATCCAAAATAGATTCTATGAAGGTCAATGATGTATGGACATTAGTTGACCCACCTGAAGGGATTAAACCCATTGGGTGTAAATGGGTCTTCAAAAGGAAAAGGGGCGTAGACGGTAAGGTGGAGACCTATAAAGCCTATTTGATTGCCAAGGAATATTGTCAACATTATGGTATTGACTATGATGAGACGTTCTCCCCTATGGCAATGCTCAAGTCCATTTGGATCATGCTTGCCATTGCTGTCCATCTGGACTATGAGATCTAGTAGATGGATGTAAAGATAGCTTTTTTAAATGGAGAGCTGACCGAAGAGATGTATATACTACAACCTGAAGGATTCACATCCACAGATAAGTCTAAGGTGTGCAAGCTTCAGAGATCCATTTATGGATTGAAGCAAGCATCTCGGAGTTGAAACATGCATTTTAATAAAGTGATCAAAATGTATGGCTTCGTTAAGAATGAAAAACCCTACATTTATAAATGGGCAAATGGTCCAACAATGGTATTCCTTATTTTGTACATGGACACTATTCTTTTAATCAAAAATAACATCGCCGCACTACAATGAATAAAAGTTTGGTTGTCATCATAGTTCTCCATGAAGGACTTGGGTGAAACATCTTACATCCTAGGAATGAAGATCTATAGGGATAGATCTAAAAGGATGCTTGGTATATCCCAATCCATGTACATAAAAACTATGCTGAAGAGGTTCAGCATGAAAAATTTCAAAAAGGACTATCTTCCAATAGGCCAAAAAATTTTTCACTTTAAGAAGAATTGTCCGATAACTCTTGAAGAGAGAGAGCATATGAGTAGTGTTAGATATATGTGCCCCAGAAGTCAGAATTGGCTGACACTTGTAATACACTTCTAGAGGCAAAATTATAATTTTGATTATAAATAATAAAATGGGTTATTTTCTATCATAAATTTGTATTTAGTGTCTATGATACATCCCTTGAGTTAATGGTAATGATAATTTCTATTTTCAAGAGTTAAAAATTTAAGATAAGAATTTTAATTATTAACTCATAAAATGCTCCCGACCGTAGGATTATCATGAGGATGATGATTGATCCGGAAGGTTGGTGTACAATCACTTCTTTATAGTAGATGAGTTTTGAGTCTATGGTGTAGAAACACCAGGAGCGAGAGTACAGGTACTCGTTAGAGAATGAGGGCACTGAGCGTGACCACCTCGAGTAGTCATTAGGAAAGTCTACCTTCTCGTCGAATGACTGACTCGATGCTGCAGTAGTGGTGTGTCTGGTTCTTTGACCTGAGGTGCATCGATAGTTCACCTTGAGGGTGTTATAGTTTGACTACACCATTACTCGGTCTCCTAGCCATATGGAAATCCTGAGGTGTATGTTGGCTATAGCATGTTCATTGTAGGAACTGGATTGCATCAAGATGGAATCTATCTACCTCGGTGGTAGAGGAGCAGCCCTATGATGATCATGAGAATCAAGTCCAGAAGCCCATGGCCATGGCAGAGTGAAATAATAGAAAGAGTTTCTATTTAGATTTTCACATTGGACTCGAATCGAATGATTACATCATATGACAGAAACTAGGGTTTGACGAGTTCACCTTAACCCTAATCTGATCGGGGCTCAAGATAGAAGAACTTAATCACACAGGTAGCTGCACCAAGAGGTTCGCATTCAGCTCTGATGGGTTGCCACCATATACTGCTAGGTGTCACTGGTGGATTTTGGGAGCAATTAGAATGATTTAGATGATCGATCATTCTAGCTGTTCGAATCAGAAGAGTTCTGATCCATCGAAAGGAGTTTCGATGATGTCGATGATAGAGATCATGACATATCCCATTACCATACAGAACTGAACCTAACTGGGTCACACAAACAAGGGTTTGAATCTGGTGATCATCAATTGAACTGATCTAGTTCAATTGATCTGAATGAGATTCAATTAGGTTCAAGAAAATCGTGCTAGCACTCGATTGAACCTAACGTTCTTCTTTTTACTATCATAAATAAGTTGTCCTGACTGAGCCAAAGGAGTTTGTGCTCAATCAGAGGCCTTTCATTATGGTCTGACTGGAGGTTGTCCAAGTCAGAAAAGGTTGTCTTATTTTGTAAATTTGACATTACCTGCCATTTTTGGTCACCTGCCATTTCTTGTTCTTTGACTTTGGTCAAAAGTCTACCTTTGACTGGTCAAACGTTGACCATTGACACTTTGACTTTTGACCACATGTCATGCACCTATTGGAGAGCTGGTGGGGGCCTGTCCCCTTGCCAGAACCTGGCAAGGAGAAGGGGGTGCACGCCTAGGGTGGCGTGCCCCAAGTTGGATAGGAGTCCTTGTTGGGACTCCTAAGTTGCCTTTTGGATTCAATTAGAGTTCTCCTAAGAACTCAGCTTTGACCAATCTTAGGCATCCCTAAGGAGGATTTGAAGGGGCTCTCATCTATTAGGATTAGGGATCTCATCCACCAATCAGATTTAGATCTGATTTCACAAAGGGTTGTGATTGGTTGGGAAGAAGAGGAGTTGGATCACAGCAGGGTCTATAAATAAGACCTATCTGCGCCCAACCTTGAAGGAAATAATAATAATAGCCCAATGCCCAAGGCTGCCTCCTCCTCTCTCCTCCATGTCCATCTTCTTCCTCTCTCTCCTCTCCATGTCCCAAAGGAAATTTTGGACTCCAGTTTGGTGCGATCCAGATCAAGAGAAAGGCGATCAAAAGCAAGAAGGCTGCGCTGCTGCAAAGAAGACGACTGCAGATCTTCAAAAGAAGTTTTGAAGATCCTCCAGATCAGATCCAGATCTGAATTTTTGGAGGAGGTGATAGAGAAGAAGAGGATCTCCAGATCCAGCCTGAGTGGATACCGGTAGAGGCCAGGCACTTGCGTGGCTAGATCCAGAACCTTCCGCTGCAATCAGCAGGATCATCAAGGGTAATAGGATTACCCAACAAAAGGTAAAATTAAATTTGATTTAATTTATCTTTTATTTTATTTTATTAAAATAATAAGAATTAGATCTAAAATATCTCAAGATCTGATTAGATTTAAAAGAAAAATTTTTGAAATATATCTCTCTTGATCTAATCAGATCTGAACGAACCTGGACCCGAAAATCAGGATTTTTCCTTCAACTGGTATCAGAGCCATGGTTCTAAAAAATTATTTAGATCTGATTTTAAATTTATTTTAATTAAAAAATAAGATGATTTTAGATGTCACATGAGATGTGATCAGATCTAAAATCAGAAAAAATTAAAATTAAATGATTTGGATCTAAGATTAGAAAGATGCATGACTAGTTCTAAAATAGAATAGTTCTATAGAATAGTCTTGCATGTTTTTGAATTTAATTTGATTAAATCATATTTTAGATCTATTTATTTACTATTTTTTGATATTATAATTATTATAATAACATCTAAAAAATAGTAAATAAAATTATTTAATTTTAAATATCATATGAGATATGATTGATGCATGTCTAGACTAGTTGTAGAATAGTTCTACATAATTATCTAGATTAGAATTTATTTTGATTAGATCAATTTAAATCTAATTTTTTAGATTATTATGAGATAATTTAGATCTAAAAATATGCATGATTGATACATGAGATGTATGCAAAATATGCCATGATTAGATCTAATTTTTATATATGAGATATATGATATAGATCTAAAACTGTTTTGTAGTATTGATATGTTCCTGATTAAGGCGTTCCTCTTGGCCGTCCGGTCATAAGAATGAAGAAGGGTTTAAAGGCCCTCTCTCTTCCATTCGATGGGGTGTTCTTATGATGATGTGTAGGGGTGCTGCGTGTTCGTCCTTAATCAGAAACCCAAAACTTACTTTCTGCAAAACCCTAGATCCTGAAACCCTAGGATTTATTGTGCATATTTTGTTTATGAACCCTAACTTAATTAAGAATTAAGATTATGGAAAATATTAATTAGGTCTAAAATTGAGAATTTTTAGATCTAAGACATATTCATAATACTGGGTTCGGGCTTGGGTAGCTCAATTAGGTCTAAGCGGTTGATCAAACCGAATCAAGAGTTGGTTTAGATGGGATCAACAATGCTTAAATTGACCAGCCTAATAGGATTAAGTCTGGGTCAAGATCGAGTCACGATGATCGATCAAGCAAGACCTAATTAGGCTCAGAGGTTAGAGTCTGGATTGTAGGCTAACCCAATTGGTTCTGGCTCAACAATTTGGTGTCTAAGGTAAGTTTGGCACATACGACCGACTGGTTTTTAATTGGAAGCTACTCGACCTGAATGCGTTCTTGTACGAGTTAATGGCATATTCCTTCCACCGGTCTCACTTACCTGGCCATATCTGTTGACACAGTTCTGATCTGAGGTGGTCAATAATCCGAGCTAACCCATGCCACTAGGTTAGTCATAATTGTTATGACTATGAGCAAGTCTAGTTTAATGAGACCTGAATCAATTCTCCCTAAGAAAAGATTAAGTCTGAGGTCTTCCACCATTGTAGATGTGCGGGCCCTTCCCGGGGTTGATTGTTCTCGGCTGGATACAGTGGCTCAGTTGCACCGGGAAGATGCAACCATGTCTATTAGGCATTGGATGCTATGGGCTGGAGGATGAGTTGGGCTCAATATTTTGGATACGGTGAGAGACTCAATTAGGAACCCAGTCTATGCAAATGGTGGGTCTGACTTAACTAAGGAGTGGATCAATATTCCGGATACGGTGAGATTCATGAATTAGAGACCAAGTTTGGGTGCACCATGATTAGAGAATCATTGAACAAGAGTTGTTCACTCATTGGCTAACCATCATCACCAATAACTGTTAGGTGAGGTGATGAGTCAGTTGGTGAGACCGCACCACCACTAGAAATCATTAATCATGGAGATTTTCGCATCTCTACAGAGGGAGTGTAGGGATCCAAGAAAATAGTGGGAGCTAATTTATTTAAAAATAAAATTTCCTAAATAAATTGGTCAAGTCATAAATTACAGTATCTAACTAGAATCTTTGACTCTCTACAGAAAATTGTCTGCGTCCAACCAACTTAGGCACGTATCCTAGGACACACATAGACTGACTGGACCAATTATAAAGATTGGCTCAGGAACTACAAAATTATTTTGGGTTCTGAGAAGTTAACCATGTATTTGGACCAGGAACCCTCCCACCTTACCAGCCTCGTCCATCCACTGAACAGAGAGCGTCTCTGGAAAAATGGATTGACGAAGATAATAAGGCCATTAGATACTTACATGTTGGGCTCGATGTCTGATGAGCTCCAGCGCCAACATGAAGATATCGGGACTGCTCGCCAAATGTTGGCTCACCTGCAGGAGATGTTTGGTGAACAGAGTCGCGCAGCCAAATATCAAGTCACGAAATGACTTTTTAAGGCTAAGATGCATGTGATGGGCAGTCAGTCCAAGATCACTGTCTGATGAATGATCAAGGACATGGAAGAGCTTGAGAAGCTCGGTGTGAAGTTGGACTTGGATCTGCAGAATGATATTATTCTGCAATCCTTGACTGATGCATATGGGCAATTCATCATGAATTACCACATGCATAAACTTCAAAATTTCCTTGGCCGAATTAATGAATATGCTGGTTACTGCTGAGTTTTCTATGAAAGGTTCTAAAGGCTCTGTGCTTGCTATGGAATGAACTTCTTCTAAGAGAAAGTTTTTTGGAAAGAAGAAGAAGTATGTGAAAAAGCAAAAGGTGGAAAGAGAAAAGAAGAAAAAGGTAGAGCTGAAGAAGAAGGCTAAAGAAAAGTATTTTCATTGCAATAATGATGACCATTGAAAGCGGAACTGCCCTACTTACCTGGCCACCATGAAGAATAAGAAGGAGGTAGGTCCTTTTGGAGGTATGCTTGTTATTGAGTCTAACCTTATGGTTTCTTCTGCATCCAGTTGGGTGCTTGACTCTGATTCTAGTGCTCATTTGTGCACTTCCATGCAGGGTCTTGAGGATAGCAGGAGGCTGAGGGATGGAGACATGATCCTACGCATCGGTAATGGAGCAAGAGTTGCTGCAGTAGCCGTGGGAACATACCCTCTTCGATTACCATCTGGTTTAGACTTAGTTTTGAAAAGACTGTTATTAT